>JAWQEG010005120.1:57500-75000 GCA_033782935.1 Petrolisthes cinctipes
TGTTTTCAGAAAAGTGGAGATAAACGAGGCTTCCAAATATGGCCACGAAACACACACACCTATATGGAAGGAGTTTGTTTCGTGGCATGGTCAAGTGGAATCAGAAGCCTCCAAGTTTCATACACAATCATAAAATCATGTAGGGTCCCTCAAAAATATCAGAGATGCCAAGGAAATATTTGCCATCACTTTAGCGGTCGTGTCAGCTGCATACATGGCTTTCCCTCGGGTTACGCCAAAAGCACCTCACACCCCCGACACACACCGACACCGCCGCCGCCGCCACCACCGCCAAAGCCGCCCCCGCTACTCCGACACCTCACCGCTGACGGAAAAGGACAACTGTGACCTCTAAAATTATAGGTCCATCTTTTGTGTGTGTGTCAAAGTTGTCGATAATGTTACGGTCAGTTGAGAATGAACGGTTGCCTGGTAGTAAGATTACATATTATAAAAAAAAATAATAATAATAATGTACAAATTTTGGGAGACATATTCTTATTTTAAAGTTGCACGCCTTTTCCTTCTTCTTCTACTTCGACCGTTTGGATAAAGTTAATCGAACACTAACAGAACAGACATTACATTGTGAGTACGTGTTTTTATTATTATTCCTACGAGTGTGCCACCAAATATAATCTGATTACCATAAAGAAAAATAAATACACACACACACACACACACATACACACACAAATGTCCTGATCACCTACACCACCACGACCACCAAACATGTATTAACCACCACCACTACAACAACTACAAATACAACCAGACATGTCCTAACTACCACCATCACCAAAACAACCACCAACCACCACCACCACCACCAAAACCAAAACAACCACTACCAACACCACCACCAAAACCAAAACAACCACTACCAACACCACAACAACAACAACTACCACCATAACCACAAAACCAACAACCTTACCACCACCAAAACAACAACAACCTTACCACCATCACCAAAACAACCACCACCATCACAACAACAACAACAACAAACCCCACCATCAGAAAAAAAAACACCACCAACACCACCAACACCAACAGGATCGGGCTGCCTGCGTGCTCTGCCTCGCTAAAATAATAAGAGAATTAAATTTCGTGTAATAAAACAAAAGAATGCGAGGTGAGCCCAGTTAGTATAATGATCATGCAACAATCTTCATGTCGGCACACTGGCTGGTTGTGGCCGAGGCTATAGAGCTAATTAAATGCATTAATGATGTTATTAGGGCAGCTGGCCAGGCTATCGTACCGAGGTAATAACATAGGTCAACAACAGACTTACTCCTGCATCATGTTAGGAGCCAAATGAGGATAATCGTATTTACTTTTCCAGTCCTAAAAAGGAGCTTTATCTAAATTCATTTCAGGGATCATTATTGTCGTAAAACAGACTGGACTGAGACCCCGGGTTTATATAGTAAGATTAAAACGACAGACCTGAAGACCTGCACCACCCGACCCATCCACCGACCCACCATGCCACTATACTTCACAACTATTTCCTTGTTGTTGTTGTACAGTTGTTGCTTTTGGTTTTATTGCTACGTGTTGCACATTGATAACCTTTTTTGTTATAATATTTGTACGCCTACTAACCTTTGTAGATGCGTTACCTATGTGTGCATATACATTATTTATGGAAAATTATGCCTTCTACCTAAAAATCAACACCATTTACATGCAGTTTGTACAAGAGTAATCTATTTGTAAACTATATTTTCTTAACTATCACTCCATCCATTAATCGTCGATAACAACCCGAGCTGCTTCAAGAATATAATATAAACACAGAAAACTATATATAGCACTGCAAGTATCATTTTATTTTGTGGTGGTGTTAAGATGCTCCCTGGTATGTATGTATGTATGTATGTGTTCCTGGCTGGTAAAATGGTGAAAAATATATGCTGAATTTACAAAACATAAAAGGAAAATTGCTGACATGAAATATTTGCCGAATGGCGTATTATTCCCGGCATGAGACAACTGTTGGTCCGAGGAAAAGAAGCCAGGACCAAAAGCGATGATAAAAACATGCCAAAAGATTTCCAGGGAGACACACAACGTTTTAACTACATTCTAAAATTTCTTATAACCTAGCCACGACACATACATAACTTTATATACTATAATATAAGTATACAATATTAATGATAAATAAATATCTTGTTACCAGAGAAAAGACTCCCACGTGCAACAGTAGTCAAGACAAACATTGCAAGAGAGAAAATATATTCATTTAGTTTCAACAATGTTATAATTATGAGTGAGAGGAAACATGTATCGTATAACCGTATAATAATATGACTTGTCTGTTACTCTAATTTCCTCGTTCATTTGTTGAAAGAATAAGTTTAATAATATATCTAATATACGTTGCAAAATCCAAAAACAAACAGTTTAATGTTAGGATAAATTGCTGCAGCGAATTTAATTTAACTTTAGGAAATAATATTCATTTGTAGAATATTCCTAGACTCATAGTTTTTTTTTTTTTCACAACTACATCGATATTAACGTGTTCCAATTTATGTTGGGTTTACATATAGAATAATTATGACAGTAAACAATACATAAAGTAAGTTGGTGCCAGTAAACAAAGGGGTAATTTAGTTTGACTGAATTGAAGGGCAAATGATTTTTCCAAAGAATACAACTTGATAAACAGATCCCCATTATACTCGTATACCGATGTGTTCTGTGTTTTGGTATAGTTTGAAGGAATTAGTAGCTCTCTAATAAAAAAAAAAAAAAAAAATCTGTCATGGTTTGAAGGAATGAATAGCTCTCCAATATACCCCCCCCCCCCAAAAAAAAAAAAAAAAAAAAAATCAGGTATGGTTTGAAGGAATTAGTGGCTCTCCAATATACCCAAAACAAATGCAACAGCAGACACTCCTGGCCAGCTATATGCATGGGTTATCCAGTAAATACACAAAGCCAAGAAGAAGCAAGAAAATAGAGCAAGTAGTTTATAGTTGCTTATATTTCACGCACGTTGTCTCAAATATTTACCTACCTGCCTATCTATTTGTATATCTAACTATGTATCTATTTGTATCTAACTATGTATCTATTTGTATCTAACTATGCATCTATTTGTATATAACTATGTATCTACTTGTATATCTATTTGTATATCTAACTATCTGTGTGTGTGTGTGTGTGTGTGTGTGTGTGTGTGTGTGTGTCGTTTCTACCCACAGAGGAACCACGCTGGAAGGATCACTTATTTAACATCATTTCAGAGGGAATAAATACAATACGATTTGTATTTATTTATTGCCAGCAACTTTATTGGAACACACACACACACACACACACACACACACACACACACAGTCTGTAAACAATGCCTGCAGATTACCTCCCTAGCATTCAATGTTTATGATATTTTTATGGTTCCTAATTTCCACATATTATTATAACACATAGGGCTACACTTTCCCTCGAAAAATACACCCCATTTGAGGTGGAAATATAAATCGAGAGTACTCAAGTAGAATCAATGCGTGTTATTAGTTCACCCATAGCCTAATGATACCTCGACTTGGGTGGAAATTATAAGGTGAGGTTCGGAAGGGCCCGTGGTTTAGGAAATATGTATCAAGAGGAAGTGTCTGGCCAGTCAGTAGTAGTGCATGGGTTGATCACGGTAACCCTCCCACTTAATTCTTATATATATATATTCCACACAAATACAGATCTTCTTCCCTCCGCTCTCTGGTACTCAAGAGTTGGTTATATTTACATTGCATTGAACGTCTGAGTACTGTCCTATAGTTGAACGTGAGTATGGGGCTTTTTGTGTGGTTAATCTTATATATATACATAATTTTATTCCACATAAATACAAATCTTCTTCCTTCCGTTCTCTGGTACTTAAGAATTGGTTATATTTTCATTGCATTGAGCGTTTGGGTAAGGTCCAAGTTGAACATGAGTATGGGTGTTTACATTGTTTTCAGAAAGCATTATTATTTTATCTCTCTCTCTCTCTCTCCGATGGACAGTCTATTTATATCGTTTACCAGAAATAAAGTTTACGGTATGTTACGAAAAGAGCATGACACCAATATCCCCAAGGTTAAAGAAAGCTTAATATTTTTCTCTATCAACAGGTGAGATCAGGGACTACATTAATCTTTAGCTACGACAATCAATTAATTATTACATATACCACAGTGCTACGTACGTAAAATTTTCTGCTATAAAAACAAAAAACGTCCCACCATCCATAATAATAATATAGAACGTTTCGCATATACTCCTAATACTGTTTTTTTTTTTTTTTTTTTATTCTTGACGATATATGGGTTCACTTGTTATCCAGACGGTGTGTCACAGGAATAATATGTACGAATAAAAAGTGTGATAGGAGTGTTCAAGGTAATGGACAGGAACACTTGGGGGTTTTCCTGTCGCGGTCATTTCCAACGAGCTTTACACGGTCTGCCAATACCGGTCTTAGCTGAGAGAGAGAGAGAGAGAGAGAGAGAGAGAGAGTGTATATGTGTGTGTGTGTGTGTGTGTGTGTGTGTGTGTGATAGTTTCTGGTGTGTAATGCCCTGTGCCCGGAAATCACTGAGACCACAAATGAGGGTAGTGTGGTGTGGTAATGTGACGTGGTGTTCTGTAATGTGATGTGATGTGACGTGGTGTGCTGTAATGTGATGTGGCGTAGTGTAATGTGATGTGGTGTGGTGATGTGACGTGGCATGCATGGTGTGGTGTAGTGTACTGTGACGTGGTGTAATGTAGTGCAGTGTAGTGCAGTGTAGTGTATAGTGTGACGTGGTGTATCCGCGGGGGAGGGCGTGGGTGAATACAATGTGGTGGTGGTGGTGGTGGAGGTGGTGCAGTATATACACTATATTTGCCTCGACTCCATTTTGTTGTGCATGTCTCGCGTCATCCTCTTAGAGCTTCCATACTGTACACGGATCCTTTCCCTTTCGTTGTGGTGCCCTGGTAACTCACATCATATTCACGTCTTGGTGTTCCTGATTGTCTCTCTTATTGTTTTGTTTTTTTACTACGGTATATAATTATAAACTATGGCTGAAGATATTGCACTTCTCTCATAAGCCACACGTCTATAAGGATTTGAAACGTTCTACCATATTTTTGTGAGACCTGAATTTGAAACTTCCTACCATATTTTTGTGAGACCTGAATTTGAAACTTTCTACCATATTTTTGTGAGACCTGAATTTGAGACTTTCTACCATATTTTTGTGAGACCTGAATTTGAAACTTTCTACCATATTCTTGTGAGACCTGAATTTGAAACTTTCTACCATATTTTTGTGAGACCTGAATTTGAAACTTTCTACCATATTTTTGTGAGACCTTAAATTAGGATCCTGTGATCGTGTATAGAAATTGAAGGCTAATGATTCCTCCTGATTATGCCACGAAATACACACCGTCCATATAGGTGGTGTTTCGTGGAAATATTTGAAGGACTCATTTATCTCCAATTTTCTGACCACGAACACATAGACATACCACAACACCTGTCTGTGGAAAGTGGCAGCTTCGGATACATGCGTAATATATCTATCGGTTTTGAAGGGGAATATAAACAAGAACCATAATAATCATACAAGTTCTAGGCATATGTATAAATTCCTCCATCTTTGGTTAATAAGAAGAAATGCATAAAACACTTACTTGTGGGATAAGAAAATATAACACGTATGTACCTATCTTTTTTAACTTTGTCTCGTTTGATCAGAAAAATAATATAATTCTGGCGGGGTTGGTAAAAAAAAAAAAAAAAAAATGGCGCGTTTGGTTAAAAAAAAAAAATGACGTTTGATTAGACACAATCTAATTTAGTGGTAATAACAATAATAATCACTTAATTCCGACGGCTGTAGTCAGAACAAAAACCCATAACTTTAAATTATATTCAGAACGACTCTACGTTTCACAAACCCAACAACATCAACAACAGCAGCAGCAGCAACAGGAGCAGGAGCTAGGCTAGGCTAGGTAGGGTAGGGACCGTGCATGGGGTAGGGTAGGGTAGGGTAGGGTAGGTAGATATCACAAGTGTTCCGTCAATCCGTCCAACCAACCTACCAACCCACCCTCTCCCTCTCTCCCTCCCAACCCCGTCCACTCCATGGCTCCTCGTTCACTCAGCCTCATCCATCATAATCCCTCTACGGTAAATCACACACATTTGCCTTCCTCTGTCGTTCCTTCACCTTTTTCCCCTTTCCCTCGATGTTACCTTACCTCACTGCAATTCTCTCTCTCTCTCTCTCTCTCTCTCTCTCTCTCTCTCTCTCTCTCTCTCTCTCTTACCGTAAAAAAACAAAAAAACACCAATACTTCCTTTGTTTCTTATCTCAAATATGGTAAACAGGATTGATATTCACCAATTCAACCCTCTATCATTAATTTTCCCTTCCTTTCTATAATACTCTCTCGCACCGACGCACTTTTTTTTTTCCTCCCCAAACTCACCAATTGCACACTACCAATTTTCCCACACCTCGACTCCCAACAACATCACCACCACCCCACATTCTTCCTACCTACTCCTCCTACCTACCTACCTATATATATACTTTCCTTTACCCCAACATCTCTACTACTGTTCTGTTGTTGTCCCATCCTGTCCCTAATAATAATGCCTCTATCTCCTCTCTTCTTTCTCCTAACACCTCTATTTTCTCTTAGCTCTGCCTTCGCTTCAACACCCCACGTACACACCCACCTACCTACTGTACACACCGATGTATTCACCATCCACCTAGGTACCCACCTACTTACTCCACCCACCTAAGTACCCACCTACTCACCCACCCACCTAAGTACCCACACACTCACCCACGGACCTGGTTTACCCACCCACTTACCCACCCACCTAAGTACCGACCCACTTACCCACCCACCTAAGTACCGACCCACTTACCCACCCACCTAAGTACCCACCCACTCACCTACCCATCCATCCACCTACACAATCCATCCATCCATCTACCCTTCCACCTCATTCATTCATTCACAAACCTACAATTTCTCTAGGATTTATATTTTCCTGGTGGGTTTTGCAATATATTTACGTTAACAATATAATTTTATCTAATCATTACGTCCTTCAACATCCTGGACTCGTATTCTTATTCAGGTATTATAGACAGCTTTCTTTTATCATTAGATTATATTGCCTCTACATTATATTGTTTGTTGACCAACCATTTTTTTATTCAACACTGACTTTTTAACTTTTTTTGTCTGTCTCTCCGTTTGCAAATTTCTGTCTTATCTTCCTCACCTTCCGTTTTTCTTGTTCATTGTCCTTCCACCTTCTCCTCCTTCCACCTTCTCCTCCTTCTACCTTCTCTTCCTTCCACCTTTTCCTCCTCCTTCCACCTTCTCCTCCTTCCACCTTCTCCTCCTCCCTCCACCTTCTCCTCCTCCCTCCACCTTCTACTCCTCCCTCCACCTTCTCCTCCTCTTCCTCCTCCTCCTTGTTCTTCTTCCTCCTCCTCTTCCTCCGCCTTGTTTTCCCTCCTTTTTCCAAGACCTTAAGTGTATATTGTGTGGAAATTCCAGGGTTTATATTTTGTAGGGAATTATTAACTAGTGTCAAAATAAACTAGTGTAAACATTTATAAATATTGTCAGGTTCTGCATGTCAAAAAGAAAATAAAGGAAGGAAGGATGAGGGAAGCATACTACGTTTATGCCAATTTAAGTGTATAAACATTTATAAATTTGTCAGGTACTGCATGTAAAAAAATAAAAAATAAAGGAAGGAAGGATGAGGGAAGCATACTACGTTTATGCCAATTTATAAAGTGCATGACAATAACACACTATTGTGGAACGAGGTTTGCATAGGTCACTGAAATTGTCATAATAACCTATCTCCTACTTTCTCAATTTCACTCACTATCACTTCCATTTCATCTCTCTCTCTCTCTCTCTCTCTCTCTCTCTCTCTCTCTCTCTCTCTCTCTCTCTCTCACCAAAGACTTCCCATACAGAGGGGGCGTGGACGAGAATCACTATATAACAATCCCAACGCTACAAGAGACGGAAGTGGTTTACGGGTTTAAGTTCTCATTAAAATCGTTGTTCCCGCGTTATCACTTGATCTGGGACTCTTTGTACAGTATATTTGTGGCTCACTCTTTGTCCCCGCTACTGGCTGGCTGGTTGTGTGTGTGTGTGTGTGTTTATTTATTAGTGTGTGTGTGTGTGTGTGTGTGTGTATTTTTTAGTCTGTGTGTGTGTGTGTGTGTGTGTGTATTCTTTAGTATGTGTGTGTGTGTGTGTGTGTGTGTGTGTGTGTGTGTGTGTGTGTATTTTTTAGTGTGTGTGTGTGTGTGTGTGTGTGTTTATATATTAGTGTGTGTTTGTGTTTATATATTAGTGTGTGTGTGTTTATATTTTAGTGTGTGTGTGTGTTTATATTTTTGTGTGTGTGTGTCCGTGTGTGTGTCTGTGTGTGTTTATATTCGAATCAGTGTGTGTGTGTGTATATTAGTATGTGTGTGTGTGTGTGTGTTTACATTCTAGTCTGTGTGTGTGTGTGTTTATGTTTGTGTGTTAATATTCTAGTGTCCTCTCTCTCTCTCTCTCTCTCTCTCTCTCTCTCTCTCTCTCTCTCTCTCTCTCTCTCTCTCTCTCTCTCTCTCTCTCTCACGAAATAACAAGCCACCCGACACCTCACCCACAACAAGTCTATCTATCTACATACATATACTCACTCCACCTCGTAATTACCAAGAGACAGACACCCATGCAGTGACTTGGCATCCACACCTCATTTCCCACTCACTCAACATGGAAGCCTTTTATTGGACACCTACTACTACTGTAATCACCACTATCTCGCCCTGTGACAATAATTTCGCACCTTGCAAATTACACCACACAAATTTTAAAGGGGGACACTTACAACACGTGGATATATATATATTTTTTTTTTTTTTTTTTTTTTTTTTTATTTATGGGATTTTGTAGATTCTAAATTGGTGGTCTACTATATTATTTCTCTTTCCTTTTAGGGGTTTGCCACAAATCATGACACTATATAATGTTATACTCCTGTGATACATAATGGTAAACTGCAATGCTATATACTGTTTTGAACCCACCAGGTGCTACAATTTTATAGTTAGCTAGAATTGAGGTTAAAAAAAAATAAATGAAAAGGTAGGTATGGATTTCCTGGCTGTTTATCCTCTTACAAGTACTGTGGTGGTTGCAGTCCCATAGTAGTCTGTAGAAATAATACCAATATACGTGACAACTACAAAAATGTCTTCACTTGATAAGCTACCGTTTTTTGTGTCCGATATAATTAGAAAACTTCAATTTATCCACTTCGCTTTTATGTTCAGCTAAACCATGACGTGATAATTATGTGTATTAAAATAATGTACTCGTAATGTGGCTTCTAAAGTTACGCTAAATTACATTATATCAGTGAACTGTATATTAATGAAGGTTACTTACTGTATATACAAACAAATTTAGACTTTACCTGGAATAGTCGTGTGTCAAATTTTGAGTGGAGAAGTAAGTTTATCCTGCACTTGTAAACTCCATCCATTTACACACGCCAAGGACGACACTCGAGATTTTGATAAATAAACAAGTCACCCTTACGTGCATCGCCGAAGAGGAGGAGGATGACCTTGCACCGACGTTTTCTTGGGACTGAACCCGACCCTTTGACACACACACTCACACACACAAAAAAAAAAAAAAAAAAAATCCGAATCAAGACTGTACTGTAGATAAAGTAATTATTGAGACACCTTGCAATAACGTTTTCTTGATATTGAAACCCGACACTTTGATACACACACACACAAAAAAAAATAATAATAATAAAGTACACACAAACACACAGAATCAAGTGCTGCAGAAAAGGTAAAATATTGAGACACAGAATGCGACACAGACCCACCAACACACACTTTCCCTTTCCATCTGATGGTAAGTGAGGTTTGCACATCCCTTATAGTGGTATATACATTTCGATCATCTGGATTTTCGTATCACGCAAACGTTGGCCATTGCTGACGTCACACCTGCGGCCAAAACCAATCCGAGAGACAACCAGATGTGACGTGACAACACCTGGATATGACTGACGAGCAGCATACTACAACAAATATTTCAATCTTTCCTTATAAGTATGAATTATTGTACTGTAAATCATGCTACCATTACCTTTCCTTCACGTACGTTAATATGAATATAATTAGAAAGTTTGGCCACTGTTAAAAGAAGATAACTAATTCCTGAGCACATTTATAAAGGAACGCCATGGAATCGTTTGGTCACTGTCAACAGAATGTCAGTCAAACGTTTACGTGTTGCCAGAACGTTTGCTGAGGAGTGGCGTCAGGGGAGTTACTGAGTCCACTGCACATTGCCGACTCTTCCACCCCGAACCAAACCAACCTCAGTGCGACATTTGGGTTACTTTCGGCGTCTTCTTTGTCGATAAGGAGGGCGCCAGTGCAGCAGCTGCCCGAATCGAACACCACGCATAACGAAAATGCATAAAAATACATAAATTTGACATCGGCTGCAATTAAGTGAAGCAAGCGTATATTTGGGTGTCGCCGGAAATCCCTTACGAGATCAGAGAGGATATACCCAGGTAATGACCCGACTATCGCTACTATTTTAAAAGTTTACGACATCGATGGACAATGAGAGGTTTCTGCACTGCACAGGGGAGACGGGGGGCGGGAGGGGGGGGGAGGGTATGTAGTCTAGTTACGTGGGAACGCCGACTCATTCCACCACCACCACCACCACCAACACTATTCTTATTACCACCACTAACGCAACCACTTGTACTACCACCACTACTAACACAAATATTAGTACTACCACCACTAACACAACCACTTCTACCACCACCACCAACAACAATAACACAAATACTAGTACTACCACTATTTCTACTACCATGCAACAACAACAACAACCAACACAACCACTACTACCACCACCACCAACAACAACACAAATACTAGTACTACCACTATTACTACTACCATGCAACAACAACAACAACAACAACCTACACAACCACTATCACCACCTCCACCAACACCACCACTGCAACAAGAGTCGGGATTTCCAAACAATTACCAGAATTTTATCATGGCTATTGAATGTAAAACGTGGACGACACTACTGTATATACCACTGGATGCATGTACAGTCGGCAGCATAAATTCGTTTCATTTCCACCTGAGTATATGTATGAGTTATAGTGATGTTGTAACACAATATAAGTACAGAGATGACAGATACACTTCTCATGTGGTAAATTATATATATCCTTTTAAAACAGGGTAATGAATAACAGAATTAATCCTGGGAAAACATTTGGTGGTCATCAATCAAGGACTGAGTGTAAATTGACATGTTATTAGAATAGAAACTGGTTCAGAATGCAACAATCTGGTCATATTAGCATTATTAAGTACGGTTGCAATCCAAAATATGTATCCAGACTTGCTTCGAATAACTGGATCGAGTACTTAGCGAGCTCAAGCAAATATGAAACAGGAGAAGCGTTGTAATTGGTTCACAAGTATGTCAAATGATTCGAAACTTCAACAAGACCTGGATACAAATTTTGGACTGCGAGTGTACATGAGATGGAAGCAGCGAAATTATACTGACGGCTGTACCATATAATTTTTTTTTTTTTTTTTTCCTCCATAACTGTTACCGAGAACAGATTTTGTCGCTGAACGGAACCATATATGAAGTGAGTGTTTCCTCTGCCCTGTATGTATATCCTCTTCCTTATGTAACAGTGGTCTTTATCTCAAGTCGTGTCTCGTTTATAGCCACGTTTATCGGGTATAAGCTGTATACTTGTCCTCTTCTCTATAAATTGCTGCTCTGCTTCCTGTCACAATCTATAGACGAATCAAAACTAGTTCATATTAATTCCCAGTCAAATTATTGGTTTCCTCGGGATGATGTTTCTTTTCCTCCTCTAATCGCCTGCCACAATTTTCCCACTAAATATGGTACTGTACTGTTATTAAGGTGTAATGGCTACCGATTCCTCCCAAAGTTCTTAAACCATGCCATCTATTTAGACACAGACTTCATTAGTGTATAGATGCCTTATTGTGGCACCGGTCAAAGGAATTAAGTAGTAGGCTATCCAATTAAGTAGTAGTCTATCCAATTAAGTAGTAGATTATCCAATTAAGTAAAAGACTATCCAATTAAGTAGTAGATTATCCAATTAATTAGTAGCCTATCCAATTAAGTAGTAGTCTATCCAATTAAGTAAAAGACTATCCAATTAAGTAGTAGTCTATCCAATTAAGTAGTAGGCTATCCAATTAAGCAGTAGTCTATCCAATTAAGTAGTAGGCTATCCAATTAAGTAGTAGTCTATCAAATTAAGTAGTTAGCTATCCAATTAAGTAGTAGCCTAGCCAATTAAGTAGTAGACTATCCAATTAAGTAGTAGGCTATCCAATTAAGTAGAGGCCTATCCAATTAAGTAGTAACCTATCCAATTAACTAATAGCCTATCCAATTAAGTAGTAGACTATCCAATTAAGTAGAGGCCTATTCAATTAAGTTGTAGCCTATCCAATTCGCCTAAAAAATCATCCCAAACACACAGACACTTTAGAGATGGCTATCATATATTAGGGAGAATTTCACGGTGGAGGGTCAGCGATTAAACCCCAAACCGTTCGTTCTCCTGTGACAAATGAGGTGAAATCAGAAGCGGGATAACAACAACACTTACTAATACACTTACCAATACACTCACCATTACACTCACTAATACACTCACTAATACACTCACTAATACACTAATACACTCACTAATACACTCACTAATACACTCATTAATACACCAATACACTCACTAATACACCAATACACTCACTAATACAATAATACACTCACTAATACACTCACCAATACACTCACTAATACACCAATACACTCACAAATACACTCACTAATACACTCACTAATACACTCACTAATACACTCACTAATACCACCACCTTATAGATCTGTGGTCATGAGCCAAAATAAATAATATCTATACTGGTCTTATTGATTGAAGTCTGGAATCATGAGACATACCAGTGACTCTATTGTAACTTTTAATATCCAATCTATATTTGGTTCTTGCTAGTGTTCGTTTAATCAGGCTACATATTTTTAATTAAGGGGGAAGTTTTGTGTTAGTACCTAAATCTGGAGCAACTGAATCCTCCAAACTATTCCAAGCAACAGAACACCATTACTTTTGTTAACTTAGGCCTGTTTCCTGGCATACTTTGGAGGAATCAAGGCACTACAATGTACGTACCAAAAGGGAATAATTACCACCTTAAAGCAGATGTGGATACCAATATTATTTCTCGTGACTGTTCCCATCCATTGGTCATAAGAAAACTTTAGTGAGGAGACGAGAAAACGGAGTAATAATTATGGTAAATTTTCTAACACACGAGACACCATCACAGTCAAGTCGTGTGCTTAGAAAAAAAAAAAAAAAAAACACACACACACACACAAAAACAAAACAAGCAATACTACAAAAAAAAAAAAATAATAATAATAATATATATCATCCGAGGACCAACCAGCTAAACTGACCATTATGTACACAAGAGATGAGATGGTGAAGTGTGATAAGACAAACTGTGGTATCCTGTTTGTGGGAACCGGTGTGAACTGTGTGTGTGTGTGTGTGTGTGTGTGTGTGTGTTTGTTTGTTTGTATGTGTGTGAGTTTATGTGTGTTTGTGTTTGTTTGTTTGTGTTTGTTTATGTGTGTGTGTGTGGGTGTATAGTTAGTTCCCTGTAGTTCCGCCTTGTACATACATACATACACACACACTGACTAAGAGAGAATAGTAGAGGTATGGAAAGATTTAGATTGGAGGGTGAAAGAAGACCTCCCTTAGACTTGAAAAACCCTCCAGGAAGAACGAGGGGGAAGATGATATGAAATAAAGAATATACTGTAAAATTATATGGTCCAAATAATGTGTCTTTATAGAGATGATGTTTATACAGAATGATGATATACTTACATACATACATACAGCTTTTTTTTTTTTCCAAAGTTATTTACAATTCTATATACTTGCCAAATGACTCCCTTAAACCTGTCCTTACTCTTGCTCTTCCTTACCATCCTTCACACACTTACGAATCACGGGTTTAATTGTTTCCCTGGCCGAAATATATGGGAGGGTATAATTACATGAGTTAACGAGACCCTGAAAAAAAAAATTGAGGATAGAGTTTTTGGGTTTTACAGTGACGAGTGTTATTTGTTTTATGTACAGTACGTGACACACACACACACACACACACACACACACACACACACACACACACACACACACAAGTCCGCTGGGGATGTGGAATCTTTGCTAGAGTGTTGTTGACTATTTACCACAACACAACCAACACGTAAATTATATAATGTTGTAGATCACACACACACACACACACACACACACACACACACACACACATAGATGGCTGTTGATTATATTTACCACAACTCGACCAATACGTAAATGATATAATGTAGATGATCTCTCACACACACACACACACACAAACACACACACACACACACACACACACACACACACGCAAATGGTTTTCGACAGTTTTTATGGACACAAAGAGTATACATATTAGAGGTACAACATATACATGAATGTATACACAGAACAACATACATGCCATTTGTTGTTGTATAGGCAGGTCAGTGTGTATGAATGAGTAAATAATATATCAAGATACACGTATACATTTTCATATATATATATTACAATTTTATAAAGAATGAGACAAGACCATTCAATACGGCTTAATTAACAAAATATTTTCACAAGTTAATAATAAGATATACTGACCTCCAAATAGTTATAAAATATGCACACCTTACAACGAGGAGACAAACACTTAATTAATTATGGGACCCTGTGATGCAGTCAGAAAAATGGAGGTAAATGAGTCCTTCAAATATTGTCATAAAACACCATCTACATTAAAGGAGCATGTTTCGTGGCATAGTCAGAAGGAATCAGAACCTCCAATTTTCATACACGATCACCTCACAGTATGAAAGATGAACCCACAAAAAAAAAAAAAAAAAAAAAAAAAAAAGTATATTCAAAGTTTAACACCACAGACACACTAATACAGGAAAAAGCACACACAGACAGACAGCCTTGACACACATATACCTGGTAACCTGCTTTAGCACACACGCTCACGTACTCACTCACACACGCATACGCACTCACATATAGACACACAGACACACACGCAAGAGAGGAAGGATCCCCACATTACACACACACACTGTAACAGACACATACACAAGAAAGGAAGGATCCCCACAACACACACACACACACACACACACACACACACAAGAAAGGAAGGATCCCCACAACACACATACACACACACACACACACAAGAGAGGAACGATCCCCACAACACACATACACACACACTGAAACAGACACACACGCAAGAAAGGAAGGATCCCCACAGACACACACACACCACCACTTCCCCTCCCCTCACACACACACACACACACACACACACACACACATACACACACAA
Organism: Petrolisthes cinctipes; assembly: GCA_033782935.1. Taxonomy (NCBI): domain Eukaryota; kingdom Metazoa; phylum Arthropoda; class Malacostraca; order Decapoda; family Porcellanidae; genus Petrolisthes; species Petrolisthes cinctipes. Next base: position 73,175 of record JAWQEG010005120.1, read on the forward strand.
CACACACACACACACACACACACCCACAACACCCACATACACCCACAACACACACACATACACCCATAACAAGACACACACACACACACGCAAAACAGCCCCACACCGCACCACCTCATTAGCCCGATAAACCAGTTTCAGGTATTCAATTAGACCGGGGCCGATAAAACCAGCTTGTCGGGCACCTGGTGTGGGGGTGGGGGTGGGGGGTGGGTAGGGGGGGATAGTGGATGGGGAGGGGGGGGGAGTAAGGTGAGGAGGCGGAAGTGGTCGGTTGTGATGCCATTACCATAGTGTGTGTGTGTGTGTGTGTGGGGAGGGGAAGTAGTGGTGGTGTGTGTGTGTTGGGGGGGGACGAGGGGGAAGTGATGGTGTGTGTGTGTGTGTGTGTGTGTGAGGGGAAGTGATGGTGTGTGTGTAGGGGGGGGGCGAGGGGGAAGTGATGGTATGTGTGTGTGTGTGAGGGGAAGTGATGGTGTGTGTGTAGGGGGGGGGCGAGGGGGAAGTGGTGGTGTGTGTGTGGGGGGATGGGGGGGGGAAATGGTGGTGTGTGGGGGAAGGGGAAATGGTGGTGAGTGTGTAGGGAGGGGGGGTGAGGGGGAAGTGGTGGTGTGTGTGTAGGGGGAGGGGAAGTAGTGGTGTGGTGTGGGGGGAGGGGAAGTGGTAATGTGTGGGGGAAGGGAACTGGTGGTGTGTGTGTGGGGAGGTGAAAATGGTGGTGTGTGTGTGGAAGGGGAGGGGAGGTGTGTGGGAAAGGAGGGGAGGAGAGTGGGAGAGGAGGAAAGCAGGTAATATCTATATGTTTTAAATGTGCAAAAGAAAGTGAAATTAGAGAAGCCTCCTGATTCCTCCAAACAACGCCATCAAATAATCTCATATACAACCATGGAGTATTCCGTTTTCTGACACACTTTTGAGTAACCTCCAATTTTCTGACTACATCACTTGGGTCCTTAAAAATAGATATTACAGTGTTGGTATATGTGGAGTATCTGATTCCTCCAAACTATTCCAAGCAACAGTATACCATTATATTTATTCATTGGTTCTGTTTCCTGATATATTTTGGAGGAATCAAGGCACTCTAATGAACCCAGTGTTTTGTAACCCATTAAGGAACCCTGTGATGTAGTCAGAAAATTGGAGGTAAATGAGTCCTTCAAATATTGCCACGAAACACACACACACACACACCTATATGGAAGGAGCGTGTTTCGTGGCATAGTCAGGGGGAATCAGAAGCCTCCAATTCCCACACACGATCACAGGGTCCTTAAAACAATAACATCATAAAAATAGTGAACGTGAAAACACATATGACAGCAAATTGTTGGAGTTTTTATATATGTGGATTATTATTTTTTTCCCACACTGTGATATAATAACAATAATAATATAATAATAATAATAATAATAATAATAATAATAATAATAATAATAATAATAATAAATAATAATAATAATAATAAATAATAATAATAATAAATAATAATAACAATAAATAATAATAATAATAATAAATAATAATAATAATAAATAATAATAATAATAAATAATAATAATAAATAATAATAATAATAAATAATAATAATAATAATAAATAATAATAATAATAAATAATAAATAATAATAAATAATAATAATAATAAATAATAATAATAATAAATAATAAATAATAATAATAATAATAATAATAATGATAATAATAATAATAATAATAATAATAATAATAATAATAATTAATAATAAATAATAAATAATAAATAATAAATAATAATAATAATAATAATAATAATAATAATAATAATAATAATAATAATAGTAAT
>JAWQEG010005120.1:80000-102614 GCA_033782935.1 Petrolisthes cinctipes
ACTCAACACACAAACACTCAACACTCAACACACAAACACTCAACACTCAACACACAAACACTCAACACTCAACACACAAACACTCAAACACACAAGCACTCAACACACAAACACTCAACACTCAACACACAAACACTCAACACTCAACACACAAACACTCAAACACACAAACACTCAAACACACAAACACTCAACACACAATACACTCAACACACAAACACTCAAACACACAAACACTCAACACTCAACACTCAACACACAAACACACAAACACTCAACACACAAACACTCAACACACAAACACTCAACACTCAACACACAAACACTCAACACACAAACACTCAAACACACAAACACTCAAACACACAAACACTCAAACACACAAACACTCAACACACAAATACTCAACACACAAACACACAAACACACAAACACTCAACACACAAACACTCAACACACAAACACACAAACACTCAACTCACAAACACTCAAACACACAAACACTCAACACACAAACACACAACACACAAACACTCAAACACAAACATTCAAACACACAAACACTCAAACACAAACATTCAAACACACAAACACTCAAACACAAACATTCAAACACACAAACACTCAAACACAAACATTCAAACACACAAACACTCAACACACAAACACACAAACACTCAACACTCAACACACAAACACACAAACACTCAACACTCAAACACTCAAACACTCAAACACACAAACACTCAAACACACAAACACACAAACACTCAAACACACAAACACTCAACTCACAAACACACAAACACACAAACACTCAACACACAAACACTCAAACAATCAAACACACAAACACTCAACACACAAACACACAATACACTCAACTCACAAACACTCAACACACAAACACTCAATACACAAACACTCAAACACACAAACACACAAACACACAAACACTCAACACACAAACACTCAACACTCAACACACAAACACACAAACACTCAACACACAAACACTCAAACACACAAACACACAAACACTCAACACACAAACACTCAACACTCAACACACAAACACACAAACACTCAACACTCAACACACAAACGCACAAACACTCAACAGTAAGCACAAAAGGTTACAGATGAAAACATAAAAAGGGGACAGTCGGAGAAATGAAAGTTGGAGAAAATCAATCTATACTCTCTCACTCACACATACACATACACACACACACACACACACTCTCTCTCTCTCTCTCTCTCTCTCTCTCTCTCTCTGGATCTACGAATGGGATTCTTTACACCCTCCAACATCTATGGGGAACCTCTCTAAGAACGAGCACACACCATCTCCAGGGAAATCATATAAAGAGTTTCATGAATACTATAAAACAAAATATCAATGGGATTGGTTTTTTTTTTCTATATGGTTCCTTTTTATATTAAAGTAGCTTATATAATTATACAGTTCTGGTCTGCTAAGTTGAGGCTACTAATTCCTCCTAACTACATGCACTATAAAACAAACTATACGTAAGATAATACCGAGGTTATTTTTTGATGTTTGGTTTAATATGAAGGAATCAGTAGCCTCCAGTTCACTTAGTATGTTATAGAAACATTAACTCACCCTAGTGTTTTTCTCTCTCTCTCTCTCTCTCTCTCTCTCTCTCTCTCTCTCTCTCTCTCTCTCTCTCTCTCACTAGTTCTTTTCCCTCTCCCTGGTGTGCCTTCTCTCTCACAAGTCACCTCCCTCTCACTAGTTCTCGTCCCTCTCCCTGGTGTGCCCTCTCTCTCTCACACACTAGTTCTCCTCCCTCTCACCAGTCCCCTCCCTCTCACTAACCTCCTCCCTCTCACTCCCCACCCCCTCTCTCTCTCTCATTCACTGTTTAGCCTTCCTTTCACTAGAGTCCTCTCTCTCTCTCTTCCTGTTGGCCCTCGCTCTCAATTACGTCCCCTAACTCTTCCCCTCGTATCATCTACCCCATTCAGGTACTCCCCCCTTCTCTCTCCATCCTCCTCTAATCTTCCTACCTATTTTTTTCCACTACTTTCACCCACTCCTACCCTATGTAATCTAACCTCCCCTCCTCCCACCTCCTGTTCCTCCTCGTCGTTATCCCTATCGTACACTTCAAAAGAACGTGTTATGATAAGCATAGCAAAAGTGGGGGAATATTCTTTGGGAAAGTTAGTTTAAGGGTCTCTGTGATGTATAGTAAAAAAAAAAAAAAAAAAATTGGAGGTAAACGAGTCCTTCAAATATTGTCACGAAACATCATCTACATGGAAGGAGCGTGTTTCGAGGCATAGATAGGAGGAATCAGTAGCCAGCAATTCTCATACACGATTACATGGTCCTTGTAAGAGCAATATATCCAGGGCTTTACATACATTACTCTGGTATTCACATTATTATATCAGTGTTGGTCCAGGGATGAGTATATTGATTCCACTTCTTGGGACTATGAATAACTACTGTAATACTATTATACTACTGCTGTTTTCTTCCTCTGATTCTTACTATTACTACTACTACTACTACTACTGTTCTCTTCCTCTGATTCTTACTATTACTACTACTACTACTACTGCTACTACTGTTGTTATTCCTCCTCTGATTCTTACTACTACTGCTACTGCTACTACTACTACTACTACTACTACTACTACTACTACTACTACCACCACCACTACTACTACTGCTACTATTACTACCATTGCTGCTGTTCTTCCTCCTCTGATGATTATTACTACTTCTAACACCACCACTACTATATACCACCACCAGCACCACCACCACCTCCACATTTATTTATTTTCATTAGTTATATATATATTTTTTTTTTATCCTATGTAATGTCACACCGGCTACTTACAATAATTGAAAAGCCATGTTGTCAAGTTTTAATTACTTAGGGCTCTTCTCACCCATCGCTGGAGGGTGGGTGGGAGGTGGGGGGAGATAAGGGGAGGATGGAGGGAGATAGGGGGGAGATGGGTGGGTTGGAGGGGATGGGGGAGGTTGGAGGGGATGGGCGAAGGGTTGGGGAGATTGGTGGGAGGGTTGGGGAGATAATAGGGGGGTTGGGGAGATGGGTGGGAGGGTTGGGGAGATAAGAGGGGGGTTAGGGGATAAGAGGGAGGTTGGGGAGATAAAAGAGGGGTTGGGGGGATAAGAGGGGGGATGGGGAGATGGGTGGGGGGTTGGGGACATGGGGGGGGGGCATCGGTGTATTATACTCGTACATTCGTCGCCACTCCTTGATGGTAAATTGGAGGGCTACTGATTCCTCTCAAGTTAGGAGGAATAAGGATATCAAATTATGAGGATTTCAAGTTAGGGGAGAGTCAAGTTAGGGGATATCAAGTTAGGAGGATATCAAGTTAGAAGGATATCAAGTTAGGAGGATATCAAGTTAGGGGATATCAAGTTAGGGGATATCAAGTTAGGGGATATCAAGTTAGGAGGATATCAAGTTAGGGGATATCAAGTTAGGGGATATCAAGTTAGAAGGATATCAAGTTAGGAGGATATCAAGTTAGGGGATATCAAGTTAGAAGGATATCAAGTTAGGAGGATTTCAAGTTAGGGGATATCAAGTTAGGAGAGGAGGGATATTGAATTAGGAGAGGGGAGATATCAAGTAAAAGAAGATATCACGTTACCTGTCGTCCAGTAAGAAGGGGTGAACTGCCTTGGGTTGTATGTCCGTCACCCAGCACGTGTAATCCGAGGTGAAGCTGTGAATGGAGGCGAACATGACCTAAGAAATCAAGGGACCCCGCCGTGATGTAGTCGGAAAATTAAAAAGTTAGAGAGTCCTTCAAACATTGCCACGAAACACCACCTACACCGAAGGAGATGGTTTCGTGGCATAGTCAGGAGGAATCAGAAGCCTCCAATTCTCATACATGATCACAGGGTTCTTAAGTATAAAAATTTAGGGGTCTGTTTGTGGATGGTGTAGATTGTGTGTGAAGAATGTAGTTTTAAGATGACATTTTTTCTTTTATTCGGGATATTAAAGGCTACTGGGAAGATAGGAAAAATGTGAATGGAGAGAGATATATATATAGAGAGATAGATAGATAGATAGATAGAGAGATAGAGATAGAGAGGTAGATAGATAGATAGAGAGATAGAGATAGAGATAAAAAGAGAGAGATAGAGAGATAAATAGAGAGATGGAGAGATAGATAGAAACATAAATAGAGAGATTGAGATAAAGATAGGTAGATTGATAGACACATAGAGAGATGGAGAGATAGATAAAAAGAGATAGAGGTAGATTGATCATAGGAAGAAAATAATATGAGTCAAAACAGACAAAAGTAAGTAAGCCACATTATTATTCTATCAGAGCAGGTACCAATCCATCCTCGTCTGATCCATCACAAAGAAGTTATTATTATTATTATCATTATTATTCACTTATTATTTCTGACCCATTCACAAACTAGTGCCTGTCTAGAGCTGAGGTTTAATTACGCCCACTATCTGGTAATTAAGGGGGAAGTTTTGTGTTTGTAATTAATTCTGGAGCAACTGATTCCTAGGACCAAACTATTCCAAGCAACAGAACACCATTATTTTTGTTCATCTGGTCCTGTTTCCTGGCATACTTTGGAGGAATCAAGGCACTCCAATGTAACACAAAAGAATTACCACCTTAATCACACATGAAAAGCAATGAGAGAAGAGAATTATATTTTTTTAATTTTTTTATATGCAGGGTCAGCTCTCATACACAACATTTTATTCATACCTTGCACTCATACATTACATTCATACATTATATTCATACATTATATACTGTACACATTCAAACACATTATATTATCACTTACGAAAAACAATGAGTTAACATAATGAACAAATATCTTTTTTTTTGTAGGGTCAGCTCTCATACACAACATTGCATTCATACAATGCATTCAAACATTATATATTATACATTCAAACACATATTATCACCTATGAAAAACAATGTGGGAACAGAATTTAAAAATATTTTTTTTATGCAGGGTGAGGTCTCTTACACAACATTACAACCAAATATTATTGCAAAACTGATTTAATCTATAGACAATATAATATTTTCCATATTTGCAATTAACTATTATTGATGTCGATCATTATTACTGTGTGTAGCTAAAATTCCAATGCTTCACTTTTTACTATGACATTTTTTATTGAAGAATTTCCAGGTATTAATTACAAATAGCTTTACATATGAATAATTAAAAAATAGGAAAAAATCTCTATATCATCTGACTATAACAACTGAAATTTTATAACGTTAAGCTCAAACATATAAAAGTGTACGTACAGTATTTCAAAATTGTGACCTATACCGTTCTGTGTAAAATCTTTTTGAACATTATAAGTTGGTGTCATTAATCTCCAACATTAGTCATTCTATATCATCGACATTGGTTTTCCTTTCATCAGACCCCTCAACCTCAATCATATGCTGCAGTAAATAGGGCTGACCTTTCTCTTGGGTGAGGGTGGTTGAGTAGAGAGGAGGGGATGAGGGGTGGGTGGTGAAGGAAGGGGATGGATGGTGAGGGTGGTTGAGGAGAGAGGAGGGAATGGATGGTGAGGGTAGGTGAGTAGAGGGGAGGGGATGGATGGTGAGGGTAGGTGAGTAGACGGGAGGGGATGGATGGTGAGGGTGGGCGAAGGGAGGGGATGGATGGTGAGGATGGGTGAGTAGAGAGGAGGGAATGGATGATGAGGGTGGGTGAAGAGAGGGGATGGGATGGATGGTGAGGGTAGGTGAGTAGACGGGAGGGGATGTATGATGAATGTGGGTTAGTAGAAGGGAGAGGATGGATGGTGATGTTATAATTACAGTCGTGTGGCTATAAGCTGACCCTCTCCCTGTAGTCAGTCCCAGTGTGACCATCATGACACTCGTATCTCTCTTCCTGTTGCTTCTCTTCGCCACAGGTAAAGTCACTCCTCCTTCGCCGGTTTGACTCATCTGTGAGTCCCAATAACCTTCTCTTCATTCTTCCCTAATTCTTCATTTTTCCCGCGACAAATTGAGATTCAAAAAAGATTATTAGGCACAAGAATATTGAAGCAAAAAGTACACAGTAACTTGAGATAGATGCGAGTAGACAGATAAATTCCTGATGTTTAGGTAAAAGTTGTATTGAAATATATTCATACCATAAATAACTCTCATTTGCTTACATTATTATTATTATTTTTTTTTTTTTTTTTTGAGAAACTGAGTATTCATATTTAGTTTTTACAACTGAGCCACAGTGTTACTCTGTGCGGGTCAAATTCTGAAACGGAAGAGATCATCACGATGGAGGTTTTAGTGACAAAATAAAATTTATATCGATGCATTATTTTTGGTGCGAAGTCAGAGTTAAAGAAAGTTGTCGAAGACGAAAGAGCCGTCCATAATATATCTTTATTTATCCATTTTTTTTTTTTTTTTTTTTTTTTATCACTTGACAATGGGTGGCCGAGGCAGTGTTAAAATAATAATAATAAAAATTAATAATAATAATAATAATAATAATAATAATAATAATAATAATAATAATAATAATAATAATAAATATGAAATTTATTCTCACCCACAACTCTTCATCCAGGTACAATATGGGGAAGAATAAGGCTGCGACCTGTCCCTCTCACAGCTCCACCGCCCACACTAGTCACAGCCACCACCCTACTGGATATGGCGCCCACCCACTCCCACTCCCACGCCCACACCATCTACATCACCCAAACCCACCACCCCTTCCTGGACACGCACCCTGACACAAGAAAAGGTTCGTTCCATATTATGTATAAAATTATGTACAAGGATATGTTGCCTATCTTCTTTATATTGTGTTATAAGATTAAGCCTTGGTTTATAGAAATATCTTTAATCCGAGCGACTTTGTGCATTTTCAGCATATATAGAAACAAGCTTGGAAACATCCCTGACGCCCTGGAAAGGAGATGAAGAAGGAGCAGGAAAAGGAAGAGAAGGTACTGGTGGAGGAGGAGAAGGGAGAGGTGTTGGTGGTGGTATTGGTGGTGGAGGGAGAGGTATAGGTGTTGGTGGAGGAGGAAGAGGTGGTGTTGTTGGTGGTGGAGGAGGAAGAGGGAGAGGTGTTGGTGGTGGAGGGAGAGGCTTTGGTGTTGGTGGAGGATGGAGAAGAGAGGAAAAGCCACTGAGACTGACTGAGCTACACCATGACGTAAAGGGGGTCGTCACTGGGGAGGCCACAGTTGTCATCTTGGGACCCTTCCCCTTCCTTCAGCAGGTCCTCACACAGGTCAGACATCACAGCACCATATAGGCCTTATATCCTCTGTCTGTACTTGTCACACCATGTACTCGTTTGTTTATCACACTCACTTCGACATAGCTATAGGCCCTTCTCTCACTCTCACTTCTTTCACCCTCACTTCTACACAGTTTAAGTCCTGACCTCATCTTCACTTCTCTCACCCTCACTTCTACACAGCTTAAGCCCTTCCCTCACCCTCACCCTCACTTCTTTCACCCTCACTTCTACACAGGTTAAGCCCTTCTCTCACTCTCACTTCTCTCACCCTCACTTCTACATAACTTAAGCCCTCTCTCTGAACCTGTCACACTTGTCTCCCACCTTCACCTCTCTTTCCCTTACTTCTCTCACACTCACTTCTTTCGCGCTCACTTCTCTCACAATCACTTCACTCACACTCACTTCTCTCACCCTCACTTCACTCACACTCACTTCTCTCACACTCACTTCTACACATCTAACTTAGGCCTTTCCTCTGTAACTCTCACTACTCGTCCCTCACTCTCATTTCCACATACATATAGCTTTGGTAGTTAAATTCCCCATATTACTTACTCCATCAAAATTTCCTTATATTTATCTTCGTCTGTTCCCATATGACCTTCCCCTTCATTACATAGGCTATATTTATGTATTAGGTGGTCGTCATTGCTCTAGATTCATATTCATAGTTCATTCCTCCCTTGTCCCATTCCCCCTGTGTATTTATAGTTCATTCCTTCCTTGTCCTATTCCCCCTGTATACATATTCATAGTGTAGGCTATACCGTCGAGACTCACCTCAACCTCTACACATCTCTTTCATTCCTATAGTGTATTTTTTTTTTTCCTTCCTTCTCATATCCACCATAATCATAAACTATATTTTACTTCACTGTTCTCTTCGTTATATAATACCTCTCTTGCTTCTAATGCTTATATTTTCACTCATAGTTTCGATACGAATTTTTCTCTCCTCTTAAACCTTTTCCTATATCCCTAAATTTAATGAAAAAGTGAAAGAGTAAAAAGTTTAGAGGAAGAGAAAATCATTATTAATTATCGGAGACTCTGATGACAGTGAAAGTTTACCTAAGGAAAGTTTACCTTAAAACTACGATATTATTTTCTTCAGAGAGTTTCAGATTTGCTATGGGAGGGGAAAGGAAACTGTTGTCGTGATATGTTAAGAAAAAGGGGAGGAATAGAGCAGGTATTAATACTTTTCCTTCATACGATTGAACACACACACACACACACACACACACAATTCCACACCCAAGAGTGAACAATAACCTACAATGTGCGTGTGCGTGCTTACGTGTGTGTGTGTGTGTGTGTGTGTGTGTGTGTGTGTGTGTGTGTGCGAGTAAGCTTATCTGTGCATTGTATACGAGGCTGTGGGTGAGGGCGTGTTGACCCCTGGTGGTCTGTGGGTGCTGGTGGCAACGGGAGAGGTGCCCCCCAATGCCCCCCAGATGCTGGCTTCAGTCCTCACCACACACACCAACCTCCTGCTCCTCACGCCTCTCAACAACACACTCCACACCCACGCCCACGCCCACGGTAAGTATTGGTGGGTGGTTTAACAGAATCTAAAGTACTCACTAATTGAAGATGAACAACAACTAATCAATTAATCAATCAAGAACCTAACTATTTGTTTATCTGGTCAAACTATCTGACAATTATATGCTCTCTGTCTCCTTTTACTTCTATCCTTCTCTTTTTCTACATATTCTCATTGATCTATCTGTCTATCTATCTATCACCCTTTCACTCTCTCTCGTTCTTTCTATATATCCCCATCGATCTATTTGTCTCTCTATCTATCTATCTTCCTCTCACTCTCACTCCCTCTCCTTCTATCCATCTCTCTTTCTATATATCCCTCTCCTTCTATCTCTCTTTCTATATATCCCCATCTATCTATCTATCTATCTATCTATCTATCTCCCTCTCCTTCTATCCCTCTCTCTATATATCCCCATCTATCTATCTATCTATCTCTCCTATCTCCATCTCCTTCTATTCCCATCTATCTATATATCTAGACCATCCATCCATCCATCCATCTATCTATCTATCTATCTATCTATCTATCTATCTATCTATCTATCTATCTATCTATCCATCTATCCATCTATCTATCCATCTATCTATCCATCTATCCATCTATCTATCCATCTATCTATCCATCTATATATCTATCTATCTATCTATCCATCTATCTATCTATCTATCAATCAACCACACATAATGCATACGGTGACAGATGTGCCTGTGTGGTGTGAGGTGGTGATATGGCGCCTACAGTACACCACCGGGGCTGAAGGAAGGGTGAGGTGGGTACGTGCTGGGTGTGGGGGCGGGGAGGGGGAGGTGGTGCTGGAGTCTGACCCCTTCCGTACCCCCTCCACACTCGGGGGAGTCACCATCAGCGTCGCCATGGTCAAGGTCAGGGCCCCTAGAAGGAAGTCAAGCTAGGTCAGGGCCCCTAGAGGGAAGTCAAGCTAGGTTAGGGCCCCTAGAGGGAAGTCAAGCTAGGCCAGGGCCCCTAGAGGGAAGTCAAGCTAGGTCAGGGCCCCTAGAGGGAAGTCAAGCTAGGTCAGGGCCCCTAGAGGGAGGTCAAGCTAGGTAAAGGCCCCTAGAGGGAGGTTAAGCTAGGTCAGGGAATGAACAATGAGGGAAAGTCTTTGATTCCTCCAAACTATGCCAGGAAACAGACGCCCTCAATGACACTTAGAGGTGATCAGTTTCGTGGCCTAGTTTGGAGGATTTAGAGACCTTTCAATTTACCAACTAGAGTATCTCCCCTTAATTAATGAGACACTTGCTGTAACCCAATCTGTATCTTGCCTCGTTAACTTTCTAATACTTTAAAGAGGGATAAAGTATGGGCCACAAAGTTAATGGGACACAGGTATACAGTACAGTACTCCATACAACCTCCATTTCCCTCTACAACATCCCCCACACACACACTTCCCTTCACAACACACACACATACATACACACCAAACATACATACACACAACCACATACACACACACAACCCCATCACACACACAGCTACACCTACCCCCCCAACACCCCCACACCCACAAACACCCACCCACCCACCCACCCACAACCACACCTACACCCACACAAACAAAACAACATAACACAACACACCCACACCCACACATACTCCTGTCCCTACAGAACCTACCAGGCCTACGAGCGGTGAAGACTGGAGATGGAAGGACAAGACTGGTGGGTTTCCTTGCCGAGGTACTCACAAAACTCCAAGACTCGTACCACTTCAGCTACACGGTTCACCAGGACTCAAACATCGGCACCGTGTCCAGGAACGGCTCGTGGGTCGGTCTGGTGGGATCGGTTACTAGGAAGGTATGTATGTAATGTATGTAATGTATGTATGTATGTATGAATGTATATATGTATGTATATAATGTATATATGTATGTATGTAATGTATGTAATGTATATAATCATGTATGTATGAATGTATGTATGTAATGTATATAATCATGTATATATGAATGTATGTATGTAATGTATGTATGTATGTATGAATGTATATATGTATGTATATATGTATGAATGTATGTATGTATGTAATGTATGTATGTATGTATGTATGCAATTTATGTATGTTTTGTATGTATGTATGTAATTATGTGTGTGTGTGTGTCAGGGAATTAAACCCTGTGTCGACTTATAAATCCTTCCTTGTTTTGTGTGTGTGTGTGTGTGGAGTGAAGGAGGTGGACTTGGGTCTGTCCTCCCTCTCCGTCAACCATCGGAGATACCAAGTGGTCGACTACACTGAACACCTACACGAGTCTGGCATCTTCCTCATGTACCCAGCCAAGCACATCATTAACCCAATCTTCGTGGTCTTCCTCGTCTTCACACCCATGGTTAGTTGGTTAGAATTCTTGATCTAGTTTTTCTCTTTCTCTTCACCTCTATCTCGATCTTTCTTCCGCCCTTCATCTATCCCTCTTTTTCTCTTTCTCCCCTCTTTGATTCTCTCCTCTCTCATTCTCCCTCTCATTCTTCCCTCTCCCATTTTCTCTCTCTCTCGGTGACTGCAAAGAGCGGTTGGAAAGTGACAGGGATGTGTGATGTTGCTATGTATGTTTCATTGCATACATTGATGGTCATATCAGATGAGGAGGAGGAGGAGGAGGATTATGATAATGATTATGAACATTATATATATATATTTTTTTTTTTTCAGAAGATAAATGCTGGTTTTATTCTATTAACACGCCTGTTCTGTGGAAGGATTAATCTGAAACTGAAGTATGGAGAACATGAATAATTTTAATTTGTTTTCCACTCTAGTAGTGCCTCAGTAAAAAGAAATAAAAGCTTATACAAACCAACTATTTTGTCAGCTCTGTCACTCTTCATTAGGTAAAAAAAAAAAGGGGGGGAGGGGGAGCCTTAATGTGTTGTGTTGTGGGGTGTTGTGGGGTGGGATGGTGTGTTGTATTGTGGTGTGTTGTGTTGTTGTGTTGTGGGGTAGGATGGGCTGGTGTGTTGTGTTGTGGGGTGGGGTGGGGTGAGATAGTGTGTTGTTTTATGTTGTGCTGTGGGATGGTGTGTTGTGTTGTGTTGTGTAGTATGGTGGGGTGGGATAATGTGTTGTGTTATGTTGTGCTATGGGATGGTGTGTTGTGTTGTATTGTGTTGTGGGACGGTGTGTTGTGTTGTGGGCGTAGACACCTATAATGACACGAATCTATCCTATCTATTCTATACACTGTAGGTATGGATATGTGTGATGGTCATGGTGGCAGTGTTAGCAGGGTCTCTTTGGCTGACCACGACACTATCCACTACAGAACCCACCACCACCACCACCAACACCACATATACCTTCTTTCTCTACTTGGGAACAGCTTACCGGAGTATCATTAACCAAGGTGAGGAGGAGATATATAATTAATCAATAATATTACTAAGGGCATCAACTCGAGCTAAGGTTATCTATCCATCGACAAAATCACTGACGGCAAATTAGCAAGACCAAAAAGAAAATTTGATAACGTGATATTTATTAGGATTATATATATATATTCCCTTACTTTATTTATTTATTTATTTATTTTTTTACCATTTGATAACGTGAAATTTATTAGGATTATACGTTCCCTTACTTTTTTTTTTTTTTTTTTTTTTTTTTGCCATTTGATAACGTGACATTTATTAGGATTATTCCCTTACTGTTTTTTTTTTTTTTTTTTTTTACTGGACTGTATACTGGGTGTGATGTGGATGGCTGTCATCAGGTGTTCTCGTCCCCTCTACCCTTCCATCCCGTGTGGTCCATATCTCTGGCCTCGTCCTCGCTCTCATCATATACGCCACTTATAGGTGCGTACTTTTTTTTTTTTTTTTTGCGTACGATTTTTTTTTTTTTTTTTTTTTTTTTTTTGCAATGCACTCTCTTGTTAAAATAAAAATCTTTCATCACTTTGACAAATCCCCGTGAACGTTTTTTTATGTACTTATTTATTTATTTATTTATGTATTTTTATTTTCCTATTATGCAGTTCCCACAAATAATTACACAAATAAATATATTAGATAAACAAAAGCGTATGGAGTCACACATGACCATCAATTAAAGCTTAGCGATACGAGTAAACGAAAAATAAATATATGAATCCATCCATTTCCATCAAATAACTAGATAAATAATAATAATAAATAATACCCAGATAAATAAATAATACTCGATAAATAATGATAAATAATACCCAGATAAATAATACTCGATAAATAATAAATAATAAATTCGATCAACATAATAATATAATATACAGTATAAATGAACTCTATCTGATGACACTTACGAGTCCTTGAACTTTTTTTACTGCACATCATATATAATTATTACTGTATACATTTTTCTTCTCCACCTCTCGACAGCGGAAACCTTACGGCGTTCCTCTCCATCCCGAGACTTCAAGAGTACCCAAGGTCTGTGGATGAGATGCTGGAACAGAATTACGCTCCAATACTCGTCAGGGGGTTCAGCCACTCCAATGATTTTAAGGTCAGGTCGGTCTGGATGCTTGGATTTTTTTTTTTTTTTTTTTTTTATTATTATTATTATCATTTTTTTTTTTTTTTTAAGGAGATCTCTGTGTCGGGAAATTTATTGTGTGTATCTGTAAATATGGATGACTAACACGCACGCACACACACACAATTACACATACACATATTTAAACATACACACAATCACACATTACTCATACACATAATTACACATACACACAATCACACATACTCATACACATAATTACACATACACACAATCACACATTACTCATACACATAATTACACATACACACAATCACACATTACTCATATACATAATTACACATACACACAATCACACATACTCATACACATAATTACACATTCACACAAT
This sequence comes from Petrolisthes cinctipes, assembly GCA_033782935.1. Lineage (NCBI taxonomy): Eukaryota > Metazoa > Arthropoda > Malacostraca > Decapoda > Porcellanidae > Petrolisthes > Petrolisthes cinctipes. Next base: position 93,758 of record JAWQEG010005120.1, read on the forward strand.
CAATCACACATACACACTTTCTATATAAATCAGGTAATATTTAAATGTATAATCATTATGCCACCCACTAATCTGACCCCTCCCCCTCCCCGTTCCCGTGCCCCCCTTCGCCCCCAACCCTCTCCCGTGCACCCCCCTCCCCCTTCCCGTGCCCCCCTCCCCCTTCCCGTGCCACCCCCCTCCCCCTTCCCGCCCCCCCTCTACCCTCTCCTGTGCCCGCCCCCCCCATCCCCCTTCCCGTGCCCCCTCCCCCCTCCTCTTACCCTTTCCCGTGCAGTACTCCCCAGTGGCCACCTTCCGGGCACTATATCGCCTGGCGGAGGAGAGGGGAAGCATCTATCCCTTCGGTAGGATTGATTACGACACCACCATGAAGAGGTTCAGTCAAGGTCGTGTTGCCTCCATCAGTAAGTATTTTCCTTTCGAGATAGCATTAAGAAAACAGATCCCTTATTCGACATTTTCCTTCTATGATAATATTAATAAAACAAATCCCATATTTGTTACTTTCCTTTCGAGATAATATTAAGAAAACAAATCCCTTATTCGACATTTTCCTTCTATGATAATATTTATAAAACAGATCCCTTATTAATTACTTTCCTTCCATGATAACATTAATAAAATGAATCCCATATTTGTTACTTTCCTTTCATGATAACATTAAGAAAACAAATCCCTCAGTTATTTTCCTTTCAAGATAATATTAACAAAACTAATTCCTACAAACATCGAAGTAATTATTATTGTTGTTGTTTGTTATAGTTACAGTCATCGGGGAAATATAGGAGTAATAATTATTGTTGTTGTTGTTTGTTATAGTTACAGTTATCGGGGAAATATAGGAGTAATAATTATTGTTGTTGTTGTTTGTTATAGTTACAGTTATCGGGGAAATATAGGAGTAATAATTATTGTTGTTGTTGTTTGTTATAGTTACAGTCATCGGGGTAACTTACAAACAGAACATTGGTGCTGGTCCGGGAGAACCCTGTGCTTTCTTTGTCGAACCAAGACCACTAAACTCCAACAACATTTATTTCATCCTGCAGAAACATTCCTACTTTACCTCACTATTCAATAACAAGTGAGTAAAAATAATATATCCTTTTTTAGTGGTCAATTGCAAATGGGTTTTCTAGTATTTATTAACCTAGAACATTATTTCATCCTGCACAAACATTCCTACTTTACCTCACTATTCAATAACAAGTGAGTAAAAATAATATATCCTTTTTTAGTGGTCAATTGCAAATGGGTTTTCTAGTATTTATTAACCTAGAACATTAAAATATCTTAGCAACTTACCTCTCATGAAATAGAGTGCAATAACTCCGTGTAGTAATGTTTCTTTCACTGCGTTCAGACTGCTAGCTCCGCGTTTTAATTTTTTTTTTTTTCACTGTGTTCAGACTGTGATGGCTAAGTGGTTTTTTTTTCACTGTGTTCAGACTGTAATGGCTAAGTGTTTTCTTTTCACTGTGTTCAGACTGAGATAAATAAGTGGGGTTTTTTTTACTGTGTTCAGGTTGCGATGGCTAAGTGTTTTCTTTTCACTGTGTTCAGACTGAGATGGCTGTGTTTTTTTTTTCACTGTGTTCAGACTGAGATGGCTAAGTGTTTTTTTTTCACTGTGTTCAGACTGAGATGGCTAAGTGTTTTCTTTTCACTGTGTTCAGACTGAGATGGCTGTGGGTTTTTTTTCACTGTGTTCAGACTGAGATGGCTAAGTGTTTTTTTTTTCACTGTGTTCAGACTGAGATGGCTAAGTGTTTTTTTTTCACTGTGTTCAGACTGCGATGGCGAAGTGTTTTTTTTTTCACCGTGTTCAGACTGAGATGGCTGTGTATTTTTTTTTTTTTCACTGTGTTCAGACTGAGATGGCTAAGTGTTTTTTTTTTCTTTTCATTGCTTTCAGACTGCGATGGTTACGTGACACTGGGATGCTTAAGAAAATGGCTGAACGATACACCAATATACACTGTGTGACTGAGACCACCACTAGGGCTGGGGGTACCGCGCCCTCCTCCTCCTCCAGACAGCTCTCCCTCACACACCTGATGGGCGCCTTCCTCCTGTGGCTGGCTGGTCTTCTCACGGCTTCACTCTTCCTGATGGTGGAAGTTGTGGCCTCACGCTGTAGAGGAAAGTAGGAAGTTATTAAAGGGATGGTATACTTTTGGTACAGCCACAATCAAATATCCACCGACACTTTCCTTCCATGGTACAAATAAATCAGTATCATATCAAAATATAAACATACATCACCTTATGTCAACGCAACTCCCTCAATTATTATTATGTGGTGCTGCAAAATCATACACGTGTTGTTCTTTATTACCAAGATATTTACTACGATGGAAGGAAAGTGTTGCTGGATATTTGATTGTGGCTGTACATTAGAATGCCTTGATTCCTCCATAGTATGCCAGGAAACAGGACCACATTAACAATAATAATGGTGGCATGTTGTTGCTTGGAATTATTTAGAGGAAATCAGTTGCTCCAGATTTACCAACACTGTACTTCCCCCACAGAGCTTAATTAAACGAAGGACATTACTGACCGTCATTGGAATTGGTAACATAATCTTTGTGAAACTTATGGAACATTGGTGTTATTGTACTGAAAGATGAGATAAGCACATTTGAGCATCGTATAAAAATTAATATATTGCATACATATTTTACCAGATCACAACTTGCAATTATAGTTTTTTTTTTTTTTTTTTTTTATTTATTCATCATGTCTTTTTAAATGGATAATACATTAAATACTGAAGATAATGTAGTTTGTTTCTACCTATCAAAAATAATATGATTATTAAAAAAAAGAATCGTGGGCCGAAAATCAGTTCACACGAGAATTTCTTAAAAAAAAAAATCTTAAAAAAAATTCTTGAAAAAAAAATCTTAAATAATTTTTTAAGAAATCATTTTCTTAAAAAAAAATTCTTAAATTTTCTTAAAAAAAAAATCTTAAATTTTCTTAAAAAAACAAAATTCTTAAAAAAAAAAATTCTTAAATTTTTTTTTTTTTTTTTCCCGTTCGTAGTTGCATAGTTAGGAGGAATCAGAAGCCACCAAGTCTCATACACGATCACAGGGTCCTTAATACGCCTGCGTCGCAGCCGCCGCCGCCTTCTCCTCCTCTTCCTCCTCCTCCTCCTCCTCTCCTATCTTATCTTTTCATTCTCCCTTCCCTATATCCATTACTCAAGCCAACTCTCCCTCCTCTTAATCATTGTTTTTTTCTCTCCTCCTCTCCTTCATTTTCCAACCAACGTTTACTTTTTGATTCATTCTCCTCGTCTACTCTCCTGTCTCTTTTCATTCTTCACTCCCCTCACCTTCTGACTCTTATTTACCCCTTCTATTTTCCAACTCTCCTCTTTCTTTTCTTCCCGGCCTTTCTCTCTCTATTTCTCTTTTTCTCCTCTCCTCTGTTTGCCTCCTCTCTCTCTCTCTCTCTCTCTCTCTCTCTCTCTCTCTCTCTCTCTCTCTCTCTCTCTCTCTCTCTCTCTTTTTGCCTCCCCTCTCCTCTGTTTGCCTCCTCTCCTCCCTCTCTCCATCTCCGTCCCTCCTCGCCTTCCGTCTCTTCTGTTCTACCCCCACAAGAGTTGTATTGATTTCGAAAGCTGGAGGTTAGGGTTGCCTTTCACACCCTTCCTACATCTAATGGCTTCTGCCACTCCCTTTACTACCCACCAACATCTCTTTCTCCATCACCACCAATACCATGAATTATAAACACATATATATATACAAACACACACACATACAAACACACACATACACACACCCACACATATATGCATACACACATACACACACCCACACATAACAAACACACACATACACACACCCACACATATACGCATACACATACACACAAACAAACACACACACACATATATATATATTTTTACATACGGTATATACATAAGGAGTTCCAAATACTCATATGGACAGACTGTAGCTCATCCCTTCCCTTGTCCCCATAGTACTACACCAGATGAAAAGAAAACACTTGGAAAAGCTGAGACTCGTCCTTCTCATCCCAAGGGGAAACGAAACACTCTCCTCACTATATACTATTAACACACAGTTCTGGTGGTCGAGATGGTCCCAGCCTTTTCCCAAGTTGACAAGTGACCTTTTATTTATTGAATATATAATACACTAGTTATATAATATACACATACACACACACATTAAAAATATTCTAAAGTTTACCTGAATTGCTTTACCTCCATCGTCTTTCCTCTATACAATTTCCGCAGTAAAAAGGTGTAAGAAGAACCTCGGGATGTTCTGTGGATTTTTGTTGTTGTTAATATACTGTAATATCCTTCCCGACGCTCACCAGTTCACTCTACAACATTGCCTCGAGAATAAACAATGGTATCCAAATCTAAACTGTATTCACCATTGTGGAAACCTGTTGGGTAAATTGGAGGGCTACTGATTCCTCCAGACTATACCAGAAAACAGTCGACCTCATTGGTACTAATAGGGGATCTGTTTCGTAGCATATATTGAAGGAATCAGTAGGCCACCAGTTTAACCTCAATAGAATCTCCCCTTAATGAAGATAATATTAATGTGTTAGGAGTGTATTCCTGTTGACGACACTCCTTCCGTCTTTGAATTGCTTCTTGAATTAGACTAACGAACTTTCTCCTGTCTCGTCTAACTTCATTAATCACACACGTTCTCGGATAGGCCAAGTAGAATTAGACCTTAAGGGACTCTCAACTCTGTCAAACTTCATTAATTATACTCGTTCACTGGTGAGTGAGGTAGAATGAAGGTGGCGACTACCTTCTCTCTGTTGTCATAATGATGTGTTGTTCTATAAGGAATAGAGTAGAAAGGAAAAGTGGTACTGTACATAATACCGTACTTAGAGAGTCTTAACACTCCGTAAGCTTCCAGAACTTGTAATATATCTCCCTTTTTCATCAGAGCTTGAAATGTCTCCGTTTTATACAAACAAACATACATACACACACATATACATACATACACCCATACGGTATATACACATATATTTTTTTGGGGCCGCATATGACCATGACTAGTGTTCATTCTTCAGAGTTTTATTTCTAATCAGTGGTGAGTTGAGAGACAGCAAACCAAACCTCTGCCAAGACAGTCATCCCTTTCCTCATAAAGTACAGTTGCCGACACATGAGACAGTCACACTTCAAACGGACCCTTTATCAAGCATAGAACGCATCGCCTCTACACAAAACGTCTCATCCTATACCCTATATATGCTCAATGAGGGGCCCCATTTCAAGTGTGTCTGTTTCATGTATCTCCAACTGTACATACCTTCGGCCAAAAACTACAGTGAAAGTCTACAAGCACACGATCCATTGTCTGCACAGTTAAATATCAATTCCAGATGGAGTTCACCACCAAATTTCGAGGGGGTAAAATGACATCCTCCCCCTCCCCCCCGCTATCCCGCCCCGCCCTATATATCGTGAGTCGGTTCATGTCGTGTCTAGTGACTGACCAATTCACCGGGGGCCTTGGTCGTCATTTTCACCACTTTATCATTGGTAGTTGTTTTGGTGCCATGACCAAGGGATCAAGGTCATCTATTCGAGGCACGTCCACTCTCCGAACGTGGCCTGTGAAGGAAGGAGAGAGAGAGAGAGAGAGAGAGAGAGAGAGAGAGAGAGAGAGAGAGAGAGAGAGAGAGAGAGAGAGAGAGAGAGAGAGAGAGAGAGAGAGAGAGTGCAGAGTATACAAGAGAAGGAGAAAGATGAAAAGGAAAACCAAATAGAGTGTAAAAGCAGATAATTGGAAAGCGAAGTAGGTAAATGAATGAACAAGGACATGGAACAAGAAGGAGTAGGAAGAAAAAGAATGAATGGTATATGTGTTGATGAGAAATACAGTGATTTACGACCCAATTCCCCACCCCCTTCCCGTTTTCATTCTCCTCCTCCTCCTCCTCCTCCCAGCCCTGATAACTAGCTACGAGAAACCAATAATCCAATTAGTCCAAAATCGTTTCACTAATTGAGAGAGCACTATACAGACGCCCTAGTTGCGATGGGGGATAAATGGGTTGTGGGAACTGTACTAGACAAGACATAAAGGAGAGAGAGACTGGATCGATGGGGGACTTATTACTGTATTTTCATAATATTATATATACATAAGTTTGTACTGCCATAATTATACGTTCTCCAATGTTAAAGTAACATATTCAAATTACAGGTGATGAAAAATTAGCATATTAAAAAGTAACATTCAAATTACAGGTGATGAAAAATTAGCATTAATATTAAAAAGTAACATATTCAGATTACAGGTGATGAAAATTTAGCATATTAAAAAGTAACATATTCAAATTACAGGTGATGAAAAATTAGCATATTATCAACGAAAACTATACCATGATCTGTCACGAAAAAATATATCAAGGGGAGAGTTTACTTTTACTAACATTGGAGTGCCTTGATTCCTCCAAAGTATGCCAGAAAACAGGACCAGATTTAAGGGGGTGCGGGAATAGGGGGACAGGCTTGGGGGGGGATTAGGGGGGTGCAGGAGTAGGGGGACAGGCTGGGGGGGGGGGGAGTTAGGGGGGTGCAGGAGTAGGGGGACAGGCTTGGGGGGGGGTTAGGGGGGTGCGGGAATAGGTTACAGGCTTTCTACCCACCTCAAGCCTGTTCCTCTATTCCCGCACCCCCCAAACCCCCCCAAAGCCTGCCCCTTACTCCCGCACCCCCTTAACATAAATAATGGTGGTGTCCTGCTGCTGGGAATAGTTGTTTGGAGGAATCATTATCTCCAAAAATGTCAATACAGTACCTACCCTCCCCTTAATTAAGTATAAAACGCAATCGATTCCCAAGAGCTTCCATAATTATACTCTCTTTTCAAAGTTACTGAAAACATTTAACTTTTTCGAACCTTCTCGTCACCCTAATTCACCCTATTCCGATCATTCACTTCATTCTGTTTCACCGTATTTGCAGCCTTTACATCACCTCATTTCACCCTATTTCGATCCTTCACTTCAGCCTATTTTACCCTATTTCGATCCTTCACTTCAGCCTATTTCACCCTATTTCCATCCTTAACATCACCCTATTTCACCCTATTTCCATCCATAACATCACCCTATTTCACCCTATTTCGAGCCTTCACTTTACCCTATTTCACCCTATTTTGATCCTACACTCCAAACTATTTCGAGCCTTCACTTCACCCTATTTCAATCCTACACTCCAACATATTTCGCACTATTTCGATCTTTCACATCATGCTATTTCACACTTGCTTGCTTCAGAGATTCAGTTCCCTGGTGTTATACTCATACTAAACAAGGCTTACGGCTCCTGTCTTGTCATATAATGGGGAATGATGGAGTAATAAGTGGAGATTCTCTTGTTGGTGAATTGGATGGAAGGTCTCTGAAATCCTCCAAACTAGACCACGAAACAAATCCCCTATTAGTAGTATCAGTCAGTGAGGGCGTCTGTTTTCTGGTATATATATTTAGGAGGTAATCAATAGCCTTCCAATTTTGGTACCAACAAGAGAATCTCCCCTTAATTAATTAAATGCCCGAATCGAGTCTTAAAGAGTTTGAGAGAAGTACAAGAGCGTTTGTTGGTTCATAATAATAACGTTTGTCTCGTTGGCTGAGAGACCTTCCAAAAGTGTTGTTGTTGTTGTTGTTGATGTTGTTGTTGTGACTGGTGGGTTGCCTTGGTGACAGAGGGAGGAGGTGGGAAGGGAGAGGGAGGAGTTGGTGGAGGGGGAGATGGAGGAGTTGGTGGGGGGGGAGGGGGAGAGGGAGGAATTAGTGTGGGGTAGAAGGAGGATATGAGGAGGGTGGATATGGGGAGAGGGGAGTTATAAATTATGTGGTTGGAGAGTGGGAGGTAAGGATATTAAAAGAAGAAACAAGTGAAAAAAAAAAGTGAATACATTATGGAGGTGAGAGACAAACAGAATTAAGGGACCCTGTGATGTAGTCAGAAAATTGGAGGTAAATGAGTCCTTCATATATTGCCACGAAACACCACCTATATGGAAGGAGCTTGTTTCATGGCATGGTCTGGAGGAATCAGAAGCCTTCAGTTTTCATCACAATCACAGGGTCTATAAGAGTAGAAAGAGGAGAAGGAGGAGTGGGAAGAGGAGGAGGAAGAGGAAGAGTAGGAAGAAGAGGAGGAGGAAGAGGAATAGTTGGAAGAGGAGGAGTAGAAAGAGGAGGAGTAGGAAGAGGAGGGACAAGAATGAAGAGAATAATATAAAGTGATGGAGAATTGAATAGTGGTGAGAATAAAAAATTGAAGGATATTATAAATAGTGTTACAAGACTAAAATATCTGTGAAAAAGTCGATATAGAGTGTTGCAGGGGTAAATAATTAGTGAGGAAGAAGTAGAGTTGTGGTGCAGAGAGAGAGAGAGAGATAGACATATATTGATAGATAGATATTGATAGGTAGATATTGATAGATAGATATTGATAGATAGATAATATTATTGATAGATAGGTAGATATTGATAGATAGATATTGATAGATAGGTAGATATTGATAGATAGATATTGATAGATAGGTAGATATTGATAGATAGGTAGAAAGATAATTAGATAGAAAAATATAGATAAATATAGATGGAGAAATAGATAGATAGTTCGATAGATATAGAGAAATAGATAGAATAGGAAATGGAATAAGGCGGAAAATGACCAGACACCCGGAAAGGAAAAGAAATTAAGCCAGAAAACTTTTGGAAGGGAAGAAGGTGGTCGAGAGGTAAAAAAAAAAAAAAAAAAAAAAAAAAAGAGAAAAAAAAAAACTCACTAGACTTTCTG
>JAWQEG010005121.1:0-25773 GCA_033782935.1 Petrolisthes cinctipes
ACCATCAACAATACCACAAAAAATAGGTGAAAAAAAAATATATAATTGATCTATGAAGATTTTGTTTTGCTTCAGTCTGTTTGAGGAGAAGGAGCAAAGAGAGAGAGAGAGAGAGAGAGAGAGAGAGAGAGAGAGAGAGAGCAGATGAGAGAGAGAGAGAGAGAGAGAGAGAGAGAGAGAGAGATTTATTTATTTAGGCACTTTTTAATATTATTGTTATTATTATTATTATTATTTATTATTGTTATTTTTGTTGTTGTTGTTGTAGTACTGTAGTTAAGGTGTAGTATTGTATGTCTTTCTGGTTTTTATTTACTTATCAGCTTAATTATTATGTTTGGGTTGAAGTGATATTTTCATGCGTTTGAAGGAGAGTAATCTAGATCAGTACTAGTAGTTTAGAGGGAAGGTGTCACATGTCTACCTTAAACAACGCCCTATGTGTATCGAAACTTATGCCTTCAACTGTACACGAAAGGGAGCTAGCAGATAGGGAGGAGAAGGAGGAGGAGGAGGAGGAGGAGGAGGAGGAGGAGGAGAAATCAAAAGTATGAGAGAGAATATGAGAAGGAGGAAGCAAGTTGGAAGAGGAGGAGAAGGAAGGAGTAGTATGAGAGAAAATATTAGAAGGAGCAAGCAAGATGGAAGAGGAGGAGGAGGAAGATGCTGTAGTGTGAGAAGGAACAAGAAAGATGGAGAAGAAGAAGAAGAAGAAGAAGAAGAAGAAGCAGCAGTCGTATGAGAGAGAGAACATTCACAATATTTCCCCTCAATACACAACACTGGGCAGGTCTTGTGGTGCCGGCACTGACAAAATATTCTCTAAGGCGACCACAACACTGGGACTACAATGGCGGCTCTGTTATACCGTCACTATCACACTTTTACCATAAGGACGTGACCAGGTTGGCATCACACGACGGAAGCTTATGTGTGTGTGTGTGTAATCTAAAGAACGCCTGTTTATAGCCTACCGTCTGCCTGCCTTAACGTGGGATTACAGTCATTGGGTCGACATTATGATATTATGCATGTTACTGTAGTTTTTTCCTGTTGTCTGTATTCTTATATTAAGGTTATTTTAATTATTATATTATTTTAAATCATATGTATACCTAAACATAATTATTTACCCAAAGAGAAACATTCCCTGTGTATCACTTCTCTTTTCTACCACCTAGACTATCACTACCTAGTATAGGTCCACGATATTACATAGTGAGAAATCATTCCCATTCTATATCTCATTTTGCTACCTCCCAAACTACCACTGTGAACAGTATTAACCTACAACATTACTAAGAGAAATCATTCCCATTCTATTATCACTCGTCTTTCTACCAACCAAACAACCAATACCCCAACCAAATATTGCAGTCTGAGCCCACAATATTACTATGGTAACGTACTCAGAGAGCTAACCTCATTATCCTTTCCTCCCCCAAACTCCTCCTACTCCTCCTCCTCCCCCAAACCCCTCCTACTCCTCCTCCCCCCCACGACGACCATTCATTCCTACACCACACCAGACCAGACAGGTGAGCCCCAAGCAGGTCCGACCAGTGAGGTGCCTGACATCTGGTGGTGGTTGAGTGCTGAACTTATAGAGGCATAGACAGGCAAACAAACGTCCACTTAGTGATTCAGTCATGTGTAGTTGTCCTCCGGCACGACAGGTCTGAATGGAAAGAAGGATGGGGAAGTTTTTTTTGATGTAACCTTCCTAATGAAAGCTTATTATAAAAACTACTTCTTCCAGGGAAAGGTTCTTCATCGCTTAGTTCGTATTAGTTTGCAGTAGGTAATTGAGCGAATGAAGCGCCTATTTCCCGAAGTTTTTTTAATAAACCGACCCAAAGTCTTACAATTAGACTACTTGTACAGTTTACTCTGAGTAACTGACTATTCCCCGTCTTGTAGGTTTATCTGTTTAGTCTTCTACAAGAATAACTTCATACATGGGTAACCAAAATTATTCCTATCAGCTGCAGGAGGGAAGTTACGCAGAGGATCACAAAGAATTACTAATCTCTGAAGTGGATATGAAAACCAAAAATCAAGTTATGAGTCATGTTCTGCTCTTGGCAACAGAGTTTTCCCTTTGCTGTATGAAATTGTCTGGCACAAACCCCTAGCAGATCGTTTGAGATTTAATCCATTGTATCTTGGTTAATTGAAAAAAAAAAGTGTTAAGCTTTTGGATATGAGGAGTACTTCTGCTGTAATAATATTCAGCCTAATGTAAGATTTATGGACTTATATTAGGGGTTGCGGATAAGAAAGGAAGGTTTGTGGTCACAGAATTCTGCTCCAGCGAAGAGCATTAAGTCTTTTTATGGTTTTGTACCAAAATAACACTGTGCATTGGAGAGTCAAGGAGCCATTTGAGGAGGGGCATGATACTGTTAGCGTTTTGGAGGCTAGTGATTCCTCCATATATTGCCACAAAACAGAACCTGTGCTGAGGGAATGTTTCTTGACATATTGGGGAGGAATCAGTAGCATCCAGTTCGGTCTGCAACAGATTAGCCTACCTCCTTAAGGGACCCTGTGATGTAGTCAGAAAAATGGAGATAAACGAGTCCTTCAAATATTGCCACGAAACACCACCTATATGGAAAGAGCTTGTTTCGTGGCATGGTCAGGGAGAATCAGAAGCTCCAATTTTCATACACATTAACAGGGTCCTTAAGGGGGTGGTACAGTGCTGGTAAATCTAAAGCAACTTATTCCTCCAAACCATTTCAAGCAACGGGGCACCATTATTTTTGTTAACCTGTTCCTGTTTCATGGCATATTTTGGAGGAATCAAAGCACTTCAATGTACCAAACGAATTCTATCCCTTAATTAAACAAAGTGGAATCAAACCCATAAATTAAACTCTCATACCAAGGAACACCACAGACGCAAGAGTTTTGGCTCCCAACAACAACAACAACAACAATAATAATAATATTCCATGGAGGATGAAAGAGAAAAATGAAAACCCTGTCTGAAAATTACATAGAGAGGAGCAGCAATGTTCTTGAAGACACGGACGACTTGTTAGGTTAACAATGGCAGATAGTAACGTGGAATTAGCAGTCAAGGAGATGAAGAAGAAGAAGGAGAAAAAGAAGAGGAAAAAGAAGAAAAGGAAGAGGAAAAAAAGAAGAAAAGGAAAAGGAGTAATTGCATGGTGAGAACGTGTGGTTGAAGGAGGAGATTATTCTCTCTCTCTCTCTCTCTCTCTCTCTCTCTCTCTCTCTCTCTCTCTCTCTCTCTCTCTCTCCACACACACATGAATTACGGGTGTGTTCTGTAGTGTAGCATAGCTTAGTGTAGCCTTGGGTGATTGTGGTGGTGATGGTGGTTGGTGGTTAGTGGGGCTATTACTGGGAATGATCGGCTGTCTGTCTATCTGTCTGTTTGTCTGTCTCTTCTGTATGTCTGTCTATCTGTCTGTTTGTCTGTCTATCTGTCTGTTTGTCTGTCTATCTGTCTGTCTGCCTGCCTGCCTGCCTGTCTGTCTGTCTGCCTGCCTGCCTGCCTGCCTGCTGCCTGCCTGTCTGTCTGCCTGCCTGCCTGCCTACCTGTCTGTCTGCCTGCCTGCTTGTCTGTCTGTCTGTCTGCCTGCCTGCTTGTCTGTCTGTCTGCCTGCTTGTCTGTCTGTCTGCCTGCCTGCTTGTCTGTCTGTCTGTCTGTCTGTCTGTCTGTCTGTCTCTGTTTGTGTACTCGCTCCGGACCTAACACCCCCCCCCCCTCCCCCTCTCATCATCATCATCATGCTCACTCACCCTCAGTCAATCATCATCATCATTTGGGTCTTTTCGTGCATCACTATCAACATCATTACCATCATCATCATCATCATTATCATTTTCTCCTTCATCATTATCACCTTCGTCTCCTCAATCATTGTTGTTATGATTATCCTCACCCACAATCATTATCATCATCATCATTATCATCATCATCATCATCTGTACAGTCACGAGCACTAATAAGTATACAGCTTTGTTGAAGTAATTCTAATGGAGATCTTATTGTGCATTTATTTACTGTCTCTAGCTAGGTATTCGAAGCACACCTGAATACTTATTAGTGCTCGTGTCTGTACAATCATTCTTGCGTCATCATTGTCAGTCGTATGTTCTCACTCTACATCATTCTTCCCCTCATCATCATCATCTCTAGTCCATCTATCATCACGCCTCTTAACATTATACTCAACATTATACTCGCCTACTCACTCACTCACTTCCTTTCCTCTACTCACTGTGTAACTCCATCCAGCTGACACGATAGCAAACCCACCAGCCAGTCAGACAGCAGTGACTGGCGTAGTGTGACCGTAGACTTTCTCCGTGTGTTGGATGAGAGAGAGAGAGAGAGAGAGTCAGCCCAATGTGTGTGTGCGAGATAGATAGCAAAGAGAGAGAGGTCAGCCCAATGAGTGTGTGCGAGATAGAGAGAAAGAGAGACAGGTCAGCCCAATGTGTGTGTGCGAGATAGAGAGAAAGAGAGAGAGGTCAGCCAATGTGTCTGTACGAGATAGAGAGAAAGAGAGGTCAGGTCAGCCCAATGTGTGTGTGCGAGATAGAGAGAAAGAGAGGTCAGCCCAATGAGAGAGAGAGATCAACCTTATATGTCTCTACCATCACCTCACTATTTATCATCCTTCCGTTAGTGAGAAAACAGATGTTGTCCCATAGTATTTAATCACATCACATTTTCACATTTCACATCACATTAATCACATTTTCCAGTTCACATGACTCGTCCGTGTGTAAATGAAAACAGGGGCTTGTATAAATCCCCCCAACACCACCAGTATATAAGAATCAGAATCACAACCCAACCCAACCACTAGCTGAAAGAATAGTAGGCTACCTAGATAATCTTTAAGGACCCTGTGATCTTGTATGATATTTGGAGGCTTCTGATTCCTCCTATCTATGCCACGAAACAACGCTCCTTCCTTCCATATAGATGATGTTTCGTGGCATTATTTGATTGTAGGACTCATTTACCTCCAATTTTCTGACTACATTACATTGTCCCTTAAATACTCTATACATTAAGGTCATTATCCCACATCAAACCAACCCCTTCATAAGATACGTAACCACAGAATGAATGTCCTCTGAAAAAAAAACTCCCCCGTTGAAATGTAAGTAAACAGAAAGTAAACAGAGGTCCTTATCCCTTCCATCCCGAGTCCCCAAGTTCTCTATGTAAAGGGGGAAAAAAAAAAATGCTTAATGACTAACGCCTTTATTGTCACAGTACGTAGAGGTCGTTATCCCAGTACTGTAGTATCCCACGGCCTCCCGGATCCTCCCGAATAGGCCTAGGCAGCTATATAAGTGGTCGGCTCAATTAGTGTTTATGTTCTTTTTGCTGTCCGGAGGCTGCCATCGTAATTGTCAAGGAATTTCGCTGGGCCTCCTCGTCTGGGTGGGGTGGCTGGCTCTATGTATGTGTGTGTATGTGTGTGTGTGTATGTGTGTGTGTGTGTGTGTGTGTGTGTGTGTGTGTGTGTGTGTGTTTTAACGTTTTGTTTATTTACTGAAGTTACTTGCATCTTATTATTTGTGTGTGTGTGTATGTCATGATTTTCTCTTATATATGTGTTTTAACGTTTTGTTTATTTACTGAAGTTACTCGGCATCCTATTATGTGTGTGTGTGTGTGTGTGTGTGTGTGTTCGCTCTTGCGGTAGTGTCTCTATAATATTTGTTTCTGTAGTTGTCATGATGTTTCTATATGTAGGGCTATGTGTTGACGTTTTGTACATTTTCCAAAGTAGCCTAATTCTCATCATATTATTCTGTTTTGTGTGTGTTGCTGCTGTGTGTGTTCCTTTCCTGGCCTCAGCGTTGGTACAGTACAGTATGCCCTCACCCTATACTAATTTCACAGTCGATTATATGCCATTGTTGGACAGCTACCGAGAAGAAGAAGAAAACAAACCTCGTTGTGCTTGATATATGTCTGACTTTTGTGGTGCTGGTGTGGGTGACTTAAATGATGTGTGTATAGTTGTCTTAATGGTTATAGAACTGTGTGATTGATGTGGTGCTTATTAAAATGGTTGATTGGTGTGTGTGTGTGTGTGTGTGTGTGTGGTTACCGAAGTGTTTGACAGGTGTGGTAGGTGTGTGTGTGTGTGTATGTGTGGTTACCGAAGTGTTTGACGGGTGTGGTAGGTGTGTGTGTGTGTGTGTGTGTGGTTACCGAAGTGTTTGACAGGTGTGGTAGGTGTGTGTGTGTGTGGTTACCGAAGTGTTTGACAGGTGTGGTAGGTGTGTATGTGGTGACCGAACTGTTTGGTAATTAAAGTAGGCTATATAGACTTGAAATGGTTGTGTGGTTACATCTATGAATCAAACAAATTAACGAACGCTAGGGCTAAATCATCCCTTGGTTAAGTCTTGTGTGCAGTAAAATTCTGTTGGTGTAGTTACTATTTTGCGTGTGAATTTGGTTGGGCTTCTTGAGGTCATCACCAACACACACAAGCAGGAAAAATCAGTCGCCTAGAAATTTGATCGTGGGTGCTAATAAGTGTGTGTGTGTGAGAGAGAGAGAGAGAGAGAGAGAGAGAGAGAGAGAGAGAGAGAGAGAGAGAGAGAGAGAGAGGTGTACGAGGGAGGAATATTTCAAAGTCCTGTAATTCTTCCAGTTTGTTTCATCATGACTTTGGGTGAGGTAATCCATGGGTATACATATTAGATAGTGAGGGTATTTTAAAACCAGTGGGCCTTCTCTAAAAACGTGTGCCTGTCTTGGTAGCAACGAGGGGAATGGATGATACTTGATGACTGTGCTGTTTTTCTCCCTTCCGTCCTTCCTTCCTTCCCCTTCGACCATCCACCCGTTATGACTCTTCTTCCTTCATTCCTTCCTTCCCTTCTTTCCTTCCTCCCTTCGTCGATCCAACCCTTCCCTTACCTCCACCTCCCAGGCCCACATCCCAGACCAGTGATGAATCTTGATGGATGGGTTAATTTCAGTACAAGTGGAGCCGAGGGATAGTAAGTAGAGTTTAGGGTCCCATTATTTGTATAGGGTATTTGAGAAGGATCCTGATTCCTCTATACTACCACCATGAAACAGCACCAGTACCCAGGGAGTCTGTTTCGTGGCATGGCTTGGAGGAGGAATCACTACTACTCTACAATTCACCCAAGAAATTTCAGTGTATTAATTAACGAGGGACAGATGTTAAAGGATTCATATTAGGGTTAAAGTTTAAGAGTAAAAATAAGGGTTGAAGTGTGCATGCCTAGGTGTTTGTTTACGTAAGTTGAAAGCTGACCGTCTGTGAGAAGTGTGTGTGAGAGAGAGAGAGAGAGAGAGAGAGAGAGAGAGAGAGAGAGAGAGAGAGAGAGAATGTGTGTGTGTGTGTGTGTGTGTATTCACTTCCCAGCATCAGTATTGGGTGGCCATTAAGGTTTTACTGCCAGGGTTCTATTGTTTTGTCTTATCGCACTCTCTTTAAACAGGTGCCGGCAAACTGAAGGCTACCGATGCCTCCAACCTGTGCCTTGAAACACACATACCCACCCCCTCATGATAAGTGCTGTTTTGTGGCACAGTTTGGGGGAATAATCATCATTCGTTCACCACATCCCAGTTCCATCCTCTGCGTAATATAATGATGTTTTGTATCAAGATTGTAATCGTGTGCGTGTGTGTGTGTGTGTGTGTGTGTGTGTGTGTCTGTGGGGTTCTGTACAGTTAGGGACAAATGTTTATTGATTTATCTCACCATTCACTCACACCTTTAAAGATTCATTTAGACTACTCATACTCACCACCTCATGATCTTAATCGCTATAGATCCAAATATGTAGATAGGTGGATGAGGTATATGAGTTTGCCTTCAAATTACATTATTATGGCTGTCTATATATAATTGCTGTCTATAATGCGACGGATATAACAACTTTTACCAGCTACTTTACTCTGTGCTATCAGTGTGCAGTTTATCTTGAGGGTCAGTCAGTGTGTTGGGATGGTGTTGCGTGCACACTATTACCTCCCACCCTCGTTCAGAACAAGTTTGTGTGAATGTGATTTGATCTATAAGGATGTAAGTGGAGGCGGCTTGTTGCCTCACTATAAATACACCCACCATCCAGGTTGTTTATGCCGTGAAAGATACATTTATTATCATCATTATACCCTTAACGAAAACACACACAGAGACTAGGTTCAGAATGTAATGGCCCTGTTTATTGTGCTAATAGTATGTAGTTAGCACTTTCCTTAATAGGGGTATAGTTTTTAAGGGGGTAATATACTTTTGGTACATTGGAGCCCCTTGATTCCTCCAAAGTATGCCAGGAAACAAAGCTAAATTAACAAAAATAATGTTGGACTGATGCTTGGAATAGTTTGGAGGAATCAGTTACTCAAAATTTACCCACATTGTAATATCACCTTAAGATAGTGCCAGATCCCACATGTCTCCTATATTAGTTTGTTCCTTGACATTATTATCCTTCGACTTGACTTGAATTCAGTTACCATAAATCTCCATCAAGGCCTTCCGATTTATAAGTGGCGAAATTTCTCTTACGACACCGGTGCTCTCATTCCCCATGATCCAAGACTGGTGATGCTTCGTGAAGGTCAGCAGTAGTGTAAGAACCACGACCCATTGCAACTGGGATTTTCCTGAGGCGAGAAAAATTGTTTGGCTTTAGCTAGAGAAAAAGAAACATGAATGGAGGGACCTTGTTGATTGGGTTATAATCACGCCTCTCATACCGAATGGCCCCTGTTTTCTGTTCATATATATATGCCTTTTTAGATGTATTCCTTGAGGCTTTTGAAAACTGATTAAAACACATATACAGACTTGTCAATTGAAGGAGGGTGAATCAGGCACAGAACATCACAGACTATAGCAGTATGGTATTGGGGACGAGACTCACGAGAGGCGGTGTGACCCCAGTTGTTAAGGCTTTGGGGTGCTTGCCCTCATAAAACCTTGCCTTAGTTATACTGTGGAACTTGAGACACACACACACATTCCGTTCTCAGATAATGACATCGGTAGTTATATCTTGTTTGCTATGGAACATTTGTAAGTACTTCTGGTCTTTATCTTATAGATCAAGAATTATGGGTAGTAGGTAGAGAGTTGATGAAATTGCAAGTTTAGTAACGTTCTGTATTAAAGAAAAACGCTAGTGAATAATTGCTACATTATTTTAAGCTGTGTTCTCTCAATAGTGTAATAAATAGTTTCCAACCCTCTCTGACGTCCAAACCTCGCCCACATATGCATTCTAAAAAGTTGTCAAATATTTGTTGATGTTTATAATTTAGTCATACAGGTTCACATCCACACTTTGACATTCCATACCTTGGGTTGGGTGAAATAGTTGCATCTGTGACTCGTAACATACTGCTATTGTCCAGGGTTCGAACGCCAGGACAGATACATAGGCCTATAATACGTGACAAAACCTTTCCCACGTTAGGTTAGAGTGTGTCGGGATGGTTAAAGCGACAATAGTACAGATTTAATTACAGACAAGAAAATTACTCTGATGTTACGAGGCAAAAAGAGCAGGATGTGAGAGGGTCGAGTTTATGAGTATGGTACTGAATGTGTGTGTGTGTGTGTGTGTCCTAGGCATCGATAGTATATTAGTGTGTATGTATGCAAGCGGGACACTGCGAGTACTGTATGTATGTATGTATGTTTGTGTACGTGTCTTATAGTGTTGGGGACGCCGGTGGAGGGAAGCTGATACCCCCGGCTGAGAGAAAATGTGTGTGTGTGTGTGTGTGTGTGTGTGTGTGTGTGTGTGTGTGTTAGTTACCTCACGTCAACAACACCACATGACTGACTGTTTGACTCCCTGGTTTTCCTTAACTGCTGAAGTTGACGTCAGAGGTGTGTTTTCCATCCCGTCTAATTTTAGAGAGAGAAGCTCGGAAAACATTGGTTCAAGTGAGGCGTGAGGGGAGGAGATGGAGAGGTCGGGGCGAGGAGGAAAAATACAACCAAGAAACTTGAACTTGGAGGAGGGAGAAAATAGTGTATGCATTTGTATGTTGTTTTGTAATATAATTTCTTTCTATACATTATGAAACTTGATATACTTGAGAGCAGTTGTATATAACTGAGAGCTGTGAATGATGTATTAATGATGTAAAAGATACAAATTAAACTAATCATAAACACTAGGGTGGAGCGAAGTAGCTCTTTCATCACTCAAGGAGGGTATATTTTAAAAACAGTGTTGAGTATCTCACACAGCTTAAGTGCCAGAACACTGCTTCCTAGATTCTTATGTAAAAAAAATAAATAAGGAAAAGGCAAATATGTGAAGACAGTGGGAGGAAGAGGAAGAGAAGACAGTGGCCTGTAGAGGGACAAGATGAAGGAGATTAGAAGGGTAGCCTAGTGGGGGAGGGGACCAGAGGGAACTGATCTTTGGGGAGGGAAAGGAAGGCGGGAGAGG
The DNA here is from genome assembly GCA_033782935.1 of Petrolisthes cinctipes. Lineage (NCBI taxonomy): Eukaryota > Metazoa > Arthropoda > Malacostraca > Decapoda > Porcellanidae > Petrolisthes > Petrolisthes cinctipes. Next base: position 10,471 of record JAWQEG010005121.1, read on the forward strand.
AATGTATGTGGAGAAAATAAACAATGACCTACACAGAAAGTGGAGACCGAACAACCTACCGTTTTGAATATACGTATTTTTAGGAGGAGTGATTGTTAACCTGAACTTTACTTATGCATTTCATACCTACACATAAATTATCTAGTAAATAACTAAACATTAAGACATAACTTCATTTCCACTCACTAGTAGACCTCTCCCCATCTTCCTGTACGATACCAAACGTTTTAGCAACAGTTCATTCGTGTATGAAATAAACATCCTATGAGAATGAATATTAATTAAAAACGTGTTGCATTTGCTATACTTCGGGAATTTGATGTTTATGCAACGCTTACAAGTTTTTCATTATATTCCCATCTACTTTTAAACCGACGGTACTATATGACTTCTCTAACTAACCCTACCCCTTCCCATCTCGGTTTGTCATTGATGATAAAAGGAGAATATGAGGAGCATCATTAGCTAAAAAGAATAAAAAACATGAGGATAACGGGAGATTGAGGAAAAAAGAGAAGGTGTGAAGTAGGGTGAAGTGAGAAGGGAAGGGAAGGGAAGGGAAGGGAAGGGGGAAGAGGGAAGGGTAGCCGAGGGAGACCGTTACAAGATAGTGGGACAGACAGACACACACAGAGTTGAGGAGGGGGCGGTGGGTGGGGTTGGGGGGGAGGAGGGGGAGGGTGGCAGAAGAAGAGGGTGTGTGTGTGTTTGTGGGTGGGTGGAAGGTGGAGGATGGCAGAAGAAGAGGGTGTGTGTGTGGGTTTGGGGGGGGGGAAGATGGAGGATGGCAGAAGAAGAGGGTGTGTGTGTGTGTGTAGGGTGTGTGTGTTTGTGGGTGGGTGGGTTTGGGAGGAGAGAGTGAGTGGTATGGTAGAAAATGAGTGTGGTTTGTGGAAGGGTAGGATGGGAGGGTGGATGGATGGATGGATGGAGGGTGGTGGAGGAGAAGGAGAAGAGGGGAGTGGATGGGAGGAGTGGAAAGGAGTGACGATGCTGGGGTGTGGCAGATTGGGGTAGAGAGGGAGGATAAGGGCATACATAAATATATAGGACGATGAAGGTGAAATTATAACAAGGGTACGAAGTGTTTAGACGAGGAAGACAGGGACTATGGTAAATAATGGGAAGAACCTCTAAATTAACCCACTCGACAGGTGATGTTTGTGGTGGTGGTGGTGGTGGTCAGGGTGTTAAAGTTATTGTGGTGGTGATTGTAGTGGTGGTGGTGGGGAAAGTATTTGTGGTGGTGTTAAAGTTATTTTGGTGGTGTTTGTAATGGTAGTAGTGGTGGGGGAAGTATTTGTGATTGTGGTGGTGGTTATGTTGTGTTATAATTATTTTGGTTGTTTTTGTTATTGTTGTTGTGGTGGTGGTGTTGGTGAAAGTATATGTGTTAGTCGTGATGGTGATAGTGGTGTTTGTGAATAGGATTATTTGACAGAAGGGTGGAGGATGGATGAATTATAGTCAAAGTTTGTGGATAGGAATATTGAACAGAAGGATGAAGGATGGTAGAATTAGTCGTGGTTAATAAAGGATAAGATTATTTGACAGAAGGATGGAGGAGGGAAGAAAGAAAAGTGGAGGGTGTGGGATGATGGAGTTGGGACGGTCATGGGGTCGGGTGAAGACGGGGGCAGTGGTGGGGGGGGGGAGCAGGACAGGGGGCACTGGGGACGTCTTTCAGGAGGTGTCAGGTTACTGTAGGGGAGGAGTGGGAGGCATGTAGGGAAAGGTTCTCACTCCAATGATGCCAAGTTATTTTGTCTTTCTAAATTTCCACGACCTGTATTGTACCTTTACTGTGTTTGTTTACATGGACCAATTGGGAATAAAATAAGAATAATATAGTGATGGTTTTCGTGATTTTAGAGTATCAGCATCAACGCTAATGTTCCCTAAGATTGGTACAAATGTCTGAACGTAGTAACAAGGGCCGTAGAGAAGGTACTACGTTGGCAACCACTGTCTGTCCTCACTATCTCAGTCAGTTCCAACCACGGCTTAAGGGGGAAATTTTGTGTTGGTAATTTTGGAGCAACTGAATCCTCCAAACTCTTCCAAGCAACAGAATATATACCATTATTTTTGCTCTTCTGGTCCTGTTTCCTGGCATACTTTGGAGGAATCAAGGCACTCCAATGTAACAAAAGCGAATAACCACCTTAACACTTGGAAGGCGGAAGTTTTCTTAGGACATCTTAAATCATCATACGTTAGTCCAGGTGTGTTATCTGAGACCTGAGCCGTGGTGTTCTTTTAATAATTAGATTACTATTTAACTTTTGAATGTTTAGTAGTATTGGCTCCCTCTTGTAAGAAAAATAATCATATGTTGTTGGTCAGTGAAAGATATTTATTTGTCCTCGTGAGAAAATGTTTGGAATCAGAGGTTAAGGAAAGTATAGAATTGCAAGCTAAGATAAAATTATATTATATTGAGCATCATAAGCGAAAATTGGGATGATATTTAACACAGTAGAGATGTTGTTATGTTATGATGAAGATGTAGCAGAGAGTGACGACGAGATGATGTTAGCCGCCAGGATTATATACTCGTTTATATGGAGATTTATGACACGCAAGCTAGTCATACCCTCAGGCTTTTTCTTTACATTGTTTACCAAGATGTATGATACGTTATGAGTAGTGGTATGCAAATGTGTGTGTGTGTGTGTGTGTGTGTGTGTGTGTGTGTGTGTGTGCCGCCACTTGAGTACCCTATGTTTATTTCTTTATCCCTTTTTATGGACTGTTGGACTAGTGTGTGCAGTACATGTGTGTGTGTGTGTGTGTTTGTGTGTGTGAGTGTGTGTGTGTGTTTGAAGAGATCTCGGAATGTGCGTTTTGCGAGAGTATAAAAAGATGGATGTGCTTTGTGTGCGCGCTTGTGAAACTATTGTGTATGACTGTATGTAGTACTTGTAATGTTTTTGTGACCCATTCTATTTACCCTCTGAATATTGTGAGGATAGCATGTACATTCTATAATTTCAGATTGATTAAAAACTTCCGCCTTCGTCACCATCGTTATTCTGTATCACTGCCATTACCACCACTACCTCTGCCATTACAACTAACTCTGCCACTTCCACTACCACATCTGCCACTACCACTATAAACACAACACATCCACCACCATTACTTTCATTTCCTCTCTAAACAATTCGAAAACCATCAACAATATATCCATCACCATTACTTCCATTTCGAACATAACAAACAACACCACCACTTATACCACCACCACTATAGCCTACTTCCACTACCACTACGAACACAACAAAAATCACCACCACTTCTACTACCATCACTACTTCCACTACCACTACAAATAACACCACCACCACTACCTCCACCTCCACCTTCACCATCAGTACCACCACCACCACCACCACCACCACCTGTCGTTTGGGTCATCAGCGGTTCTCGTCCGTTCATAAATCTTTGTCCACCCTTGACACTTGTATTGGACACCTGTACAAAATGCCTTCCACACCTGTGACACAAATACATCGAAAGTAAAGGGGCACTGTTAAAAAGCCGTGAGTGTGAGTTGTGAGTTCTTAATGTTAACCTTTGATTTACTCGTATGTAGACTATAATTTTTAGTCTAATTTGAGCTTACAGTATTTCCTCTACAGTGCTTGTTTTGAAGGGAATGATATGTGGCAGATAGAATTACTGTTTAGACTGATAAAACCGTGTTATCGAAACGGGAAATGGTTAGTCAATTCTCCAAGATGGGTGTAACTATACATAATAATAATATTCATTGCAGTGCGAATCAAAGTCTTAAGTTATGTAAATGTATGTATGTATGTGCGTGTTTGAGTATGCGTGAGTAGCGAGCCGAGTGGAGCGTCACTTAACAACAATTGGAGAGGAATGTAGTGTGGTGTGGTAGGCTTCGTGCAGGCGGGACATTAAGCTTGAGCTCATCATCTTGCCTTACTCCTCCACCCCTCTAAGTTGTTACCCACAGCTCGCATCATTCTCTCTCTCTCTCTCACCGCGGCATCTCTCTCTCTCTCTCTCTCTCTCTCTCTCTCTCTCTCTCTCTCTCTCTCTCTCCGCGGCACACTATGTTAAGCAGCTGTCGGAGTGGTGTGGTGGTGGTGGTGGATGTCCAACACTTTGCCACTTAGGGTCATGTTTCCTAATGATAATGCTATTTTTTTTTGTTTTTTTTTGTTAACCCTCTGAGTGCATGGGACGATTTTGCTTTTTGCAGTCATATCAACTCGAGACCATTACAGTCCCTCTTCAGTTTCCTTCTTTGATGACATATGATATTTAGTTCTGCTGATACTAATACATTTTTCCTTTTTTAAATCATGCAACCTTTATCATAGGACGACTGACTGTGTCGATGTGTTGTGAGGAGAGTCAGTGCTTGTGTTGTTGTAAAGATTATATGTGGTTAATACGAGAGGAAATTTAGATGATTGATGTGTTACGAAAATACTGGTGATGGTGGTGGTGGTGGTGGTGGTGGTTGTGTTTGTGGTGGTGATGGTGGTGGCTGTAGTACCGGTAATGATTGTGGTGGTGTAGGGAAGCTAATGTGAAGGCTGTGAACATTGGTGGTAGTGATTGTGGTGGTGTAGAAGAGGGAATGTGGAGACTGTGGAGAATGGTGGTGGTGGTAGTGATTGTGGTTGTGATGTTGGGGGTGGTGGTGGTGTGGGTTGGGGCAGATGAAGTATTGTAATCTGTGTTATACCTGACAATATTTATTACCCAACACTTTATAGTATATGGAAATGGGGTCATAAATTGGTGGAGAATTGGCCCTTTTCACCTTTTTCTTGGGGGGAGAGGGGGAGGATCAGGTTCTCGTTCTTGTGTGTGTGTGTGTGTTTTTTTTCTTCGTTTTAGTGATGAGTTACTGCTTTCATCTTCCATTTTTTTTTTTTCATTCTAAGCTTCATTTTCTTCTTTCCTTTTTCTCATTTAACATTTTCCCATAAGTTGTTCCGTGTTTTATTTTTGCTGTTCATATTTTTCTTTATGTTTTCTTTGCGTTCTTGACTCTCTCGGTCGTTCTTCATTCCCACCACACCTTTCCCAGCCGTTCTTCATTCTTTCCTTTACACTCCCAGTCGTTCTTCATTCCACCCTTACCTTTCCCAGCCGTTCTTCCGTTCACGCCACCTCCTCCTCCTCACTTCCTGTTCCCGCCCTTCCCTCTATAATCTTCCTTTTCCTCCTTTCCCCCTCACCCATGCATCCTCTTTCTCTCCTTCCTTTCTCCCCTTCCTCGCTTTTCCTCATTCCTTTTTCCCTCCCTCTCCATTTCCTCCTTTCCCCCTTACCCAATATTTCTCTCCTTCCTTTCTCCCCTTCCTCGCTTCCCCTTTCTTTTTCCCTCCCTCTCCTTTTCCTCCTTTCCCCCTCACCCAATATTTCTCTCCTTCCTTTCTCCCCTTCCTCGCTTTCCCTCATTCCTTTTTCCCTCCCTCTCCTTTTCCTCCTTTCCCCCTCACCCAATATTTCTCTCCTTCATTTCTCTCCGTCCTGCCTTTCCCTTCTTTCTTTTCCATGCTTCCTTTCCATGTACAGTACATAATCTTTCTGCCTTCTAGTCCCACACACCCTGTCTCACCTTGCCTGTTCATTCCCTCTCTCACACAGCCTTCCTCTCTGTCCCACACTCTGCCTCACCTTCCCATTCGTCTCTGTCTCACAAACTCGCCTCTTTCACCCACGCACCCAGTCTCTTTCCCTACACACACACACACACACATCATTCTGTCACACTGTCTGCTTTCCGGTCACACCTTCTTGTACTCCACCTTCACTTCCTTCCACTCTTATCTTGGTCCCCTCTCTTCTCTCTCACACCTGCTTCACATCCCTCCTCTCCTTCACACCTCTCTCCGACTCCTTCACACCTCTCTCTCCCTCTCATTCACACACTCTCTCCCTCTCATTCACACCTCTCTCCCTCTTTCACATACCCCATCTCTTTCACACCTCTCTCCCACTCCCTCTCATTCACATCCCTTATATACTTCACACCTCTCTCCTTCTCATTCACACTCTTCCTTCCTTCCTTCCCAGCGTGCCTACCAACCTCCCTCTCCTTCCCCCTACTTTTACCCCTCCCCAACCCCACCCCCTCCTTCCTCCCTCCCCCTACCCCTTCTCCTCCTCCCGCCCACATACCTCTCTGACACCATAACTCTTGGCCATCCATCCTTCCTTCCCATGCGACCCTCCCACGACACTTGTTGCTGTATCACACACACACACACACACACACACACACTAACTAATTAACTAACTAACTAACTAACTAAGAGGTGTTTTTGGTGTGTGTATTTATGTAACTTTATCCCTTATTATTAGTCCTACTGTCCCTCTCTCCCTCCTTCCCTCCCTTCCTTCCTTCCTTCCACTTACGCATGCAAAGGACCCTAACACACTTCCTCTCTTACCCTCCCGCGTTTCCCCTCATCCTTCTACTTCCTCCTTGCGTATTTTCTCCTCTCATTCGCCCTCCCTCCCTCCCTCCCCCACCTTCGCCTTCCCTTCCTTCCTCTCCCCACCAGCGAGACCCACATAGAAGCGGACTGTGAGGGTGGTGGTAGTAGTAGTGGTGGTAGTGGTAGTGGTGATGGTGAGGGTGGTGATAGTAGTATTAGTAGTGGTGAGGGTGGTGGTAGTGGTAGTGGTGGTGGTGAGGGTGGTGGTAGTTGTAGTGGTGGTGAGGGTGGTGGTAGTGATAATGTTGGTGGTGAGGGTGGTGGTAGTAGTAGTGGTAGTGGTGGTGGTGGTGGTGGTGGTGGTGAGGGTGGTAGTGGTGGTGGTGAGGGTGGTAAGAGAAGTGGCGGTACTGGTGGTAGTGGTGGTGGTTGTGACGTCACTGTGAAGGGTTTTCTCATCAGGGCAGTACAGGTGGTGTTTTGTGTCTTACCCCACTGTGTGTCTTGTGTTCTCTGTCATGTGTCCTGTTGTGTGTCCTGTCTTCTGTTTGGGTGTCCTGTCATGTGTCCTGTCGTGTACTGTTGTGTGTTCTGTCGTGTCGTGTTGTGTGTCCTGTCTTCTGTTTGGGTGTCCTGTTAAATGTCCTGTCGTGTGTCTGATCTTCAGTTTGGGTGTCCTGTCATGTGTCCTGTTGTGTGTCCTGTCTTCTGTTTGGATGTCCTGTTGTGTGTCATATCTTCATCATCCCGTGTCCTACTGTGTTATAAAATTATGACTTCTCTATAAGATTTCCTATCCTCTGTCCTGGTAATAAGTTTTCAGTTTCCCATTTCATTTACTCCTCTATGTCTACTTTTTCTGTATCAATTTGGGTCTCATTTCCTTCGATGTCGTGCGTATAGTCTTCTGTATCATATATTGTGTTTTTCTGTTACTCCTTTATCATTTAGTGTGTTTTTCTGTGCCTCGTTTTGTGTTATAACATCTGTACCCTTCCATGACTTGCAGTAACGTTGTGGCAGCTGTGTTACGTCTTTTTTCTCCCCTCCTTCCCCCCTTTTTTTTGTCAATGTTTCTCTGTCCTAGGTAGTAGTTCTGTGGTCTATTTCGTCTTACTCTTGGTCATTCTCTATGTTCCCATTGCGTGTGTGTGTGTGTGTGTGCCCCGACTTCCTCCTAGTGGCCCTCTCCCCTCCCCTCCCCCTCCTGTCATGCTGCTGTCCCTTGTTTCTTGTGGCCCATCTGTCTCCTCTCACTCTCTCTCTCTCTCTCTCTCTCTCTCTCTCTCTCTCTCTCTCTCATTTCCAGTTTCCCGGATTGTCTTGTGTTATTATCTTACAATCTTTAATACATAGGGTCAGCTTATTTTCATGTCCAAGGGTGTGTGTGTGTGTGTGTGTGTGTGTGTGTGTGGTGTACTGTAGGTATAGTGTGTGCGTCCCATAAATATCTTGTGTTGGGGTAACCGGGTACTGGACAATAACATTCAAATATATACCTCATTATTACCAAAGTGTTGCGAAGTACTGTACTGTAACTTACTTGTTGTCTTCTTGCCCTGTGTCTGGGGGAGAAAACCCGTAATTAGATCGTGACTGTACAGGTAAAGACGAGAAAAGAATATGTTTTTAGTACAAGTTATATCATCAAGACCATAAGAGTTTGTATACAGGAAAATGTTGTAAATAAAAAAAGAATATTCTCTTCATGCTATCATTAAGACCATATAGTTTGTATACAGGAAAATATGTTTAAAACTTCTTTCAGAGCTGTACTGTATGGCGCGTGATGTAGTCGATAGGCGTTTCAGTCTTGGCGTCAGGAAGTAACCCTCATCGGTATTATTTTGGGATGAAGGCAGGCAGATAAAGTCGCGTGGAAAATATACGACCGTGGATAATGCGTGGTTTAAACAGAGGTTGCGTTCGGGTGTTTTGGCCGAGAGAAAAGTGGAAAGAAAAGCAATTGTGGTTGGCGGGATTAAAAGGGAGAGAGTATTATTCGTGTTTGGCGGGAAAAAGGGAAGTAAAGCTGTGGTGTTTGGCGGAATAAATGGAAAAATAAAGTCGTAGTTGGCGGGAGAAAAGGGGAAGAAAGAGCAGTGGTGTTTGTCGGGAGAAAACGGGAGGAAGAAAAATTGTGTTTGGCGGGAAAATCGAGAAGAAAAGCAGTGAGTGGTTGGCGGGAGAAAACGGGAATAAAATCAGCTGTGTTAGGCGGGAGAAAGAGAGAAGCAAAGTAGTTATTGGCAGGAGAAAACGGGAGACAATCCAACGGTGAGAGTTTTTTCAAGCGGTTGTCTCACCAAACGACTTTCCCTTCTCTTCCTCATTTGTTACGTGTTGTGGCGTTGGACAGGAGGACAGAGAAGCTACCGCACAAGCTGTCACCTTAACGACCTGTCAGGATTCACAGTCAGATGGGGCCGTGAAAATCTTCCTCCCGAACCCCATTTTTCTCTCAGCGGGTCCCCCTAGGGCTCCCGCTGTCTCCTGTACAGTCACGATGTAAAGTCCCGCAGTAAAAAAAAAAAAAAAAGAAAAAAAAAAAATAATATATATAATAATAATAATAATAATAACAGGTGAATGAAAGCGTGTCATATCTTTGAATCTTATGAACGAATATTTTAATGACCAACAGTATAGTTTCGTACATATATAGATTTCGAGATTCGTTTAATGCGTAACAAGGTGGAGGACTTATTAGGCGTGACTGTAGTACAGTCGGCAGCATAAGTTCGCTCATTTCCACCTACGTATGTATGAGCTATATTGATGTTGTAACGCAATTTGAATGCACAGATGACAGATATACTTCACATATGGTAAATTACACATGATTTAGGATAAAAACTGGTTCAGAATGCAACTGTCTGGTCATATTTGCATTATTAAGTATATAAAATGGACTCGAATTTATGCTGTCGGCTTGGACATATGTGTGGCAGAAGGGGAGACTGTGATTGGTGGAGAGGTTGTGACGTCACTTGGCGGGAAAGGGGCGACGTCGCTCGTATGGTTGATATGATGAGCGTAAAATTTCATCGTGTCTGTTAAAGAGGTGGTAAAGGAAATTGATTACCTTGTTTGTGTCTAAAGAAGGAAGGAAGGAAGGTAGAGGATGTTGTGTGGAGGGAGTGAACCTGGTGATGACGGCTGGAGTTTTTATTTATTACGTGTCGTGCATTTATTTTTTCTCCCGCCTTCAGTAATTATTGGACATGTTAGCTTTATTTGTGTAGTGTTTTTCTTTATATTTTTATTAGACACCAAGCTCGAGTCCTCATCAGATTTATAGAAATACATGAGCTCGTTTTCTTAATTAGGAGATCGTATACTTTTGGTACATTGGAGCGTATTGATTCTTCTAAAGTACAGAGGTATGCCAGAAAACAGAACCACCAGGTGAACAATAATACTGGTGGCCTGTTTCCTGGTATTCTAATATTAGTACACTCGTGATTCGAAATACTCTGACCAGAGATGAACCGGCAGGCACCACACATACCAAACATTCAAACTCAGCCCTATAGGTGTGTGTATTGGATGGGAAATGAACAATAGCAGCAGATTCGACGCCGCTTTCTGCTCTTTTCACTCTGGTCTGAAATTATGTATCACGAGTGTACTGTACCAAAAGTGTACTACCCACTAAAGTGATACCAAACCATGACACACCAGCACCTCGAAGGAACAGTATAGTACAGTACGTGGCTTACCTTGTATTGGTCTAACCTTCGTGTGTGTGAGTGTGTGTATGTGTGGTGAGGCAGGCAGTGACCACAAGGACAGGACGCAGCGGTGGGTGACCTTGAGAGAGAGAGAGAGAGAGAGAGAGAGAGAGAGAGAGAGAGAGAGAGAGAGAGAGAGAGAGAGAGAATGTGTGTGTGTGTGTGAGAGAGAGAGAGAGAGAGAGAGAGAGAGAGAGAGAGAGAGAGAGAGAGAGAGAGAGAGAGAGAGAGAGAGAGAGAGAGAGAGAGAGAGAGAGAGAGAATGTGTGTGTGTGTGTGTGTGAGTGAGCAAGCAATTGAGAGAGAGAGAAACACCAAGAGAGTCGCGAACTAAAATAATCCGACGAACGAAAAGATTTTGATAAGGATCCTCGAGCATTCCCTGATGGACGCAAAGCAAAAGCAAAATCACATCACCTTTACCATTTCTATTAATTCTCCTATAACTGTATACCGTATTTCACTCGTCTACCTCAGCTTTACACATAGATAGATAGATAGATGGAATCTGATAGCGTATTTGACCACAGCTTACAGTGTTAAAGTTATACACACCTACCAACCTTAGCCAGACAGCAGTAAGTAATGTTCCTTTTGTAAGTCATCGCACCCCATGCAGTTGATTTGTTTTATTATTATTTTTATTTTTGTTTTACTTTGTGTACGTGTGGTTTGGTGAGTTAGCAGGGGTGTACCGGTATGTGTGTGGAGGCAGGTGTGTAGGACAGGTGAAGCAGACAGGTGTGTAGGACAAGTGAAGAAGACGGTGTGTAGGACAAGTGAAGCAGGCAGGTGTGTATGACAAGTGAAGCAGGCAGGTGTGTAGGACAGGTGAAGCAGACAGGTGTGTAGGACAGGTGAAGCAGGCAGGTGTGTAGGACAGGTGAAGAAGACGTGTGTAGGACAGGTGAAGAAGACAGGTGTGTAGGACAGGTGAAGCAGGCAGGTGTGTAGGACAAGTGAAGAAGACAGTGTGTAGGACAGGTGAAGAGACAGGTGTGTAGGACAGGTGAAGAAGACAGGTGTGTAGGACAGGTGAAGCAGGCAGGTGTGTAGGACAAGTGAAACAGACAGTGTGTAGGACAGGTGAAGACAGGTGTGTAGGACAGGTGAAGAAGACAGGTGTGTAGGACAGGTGAAGCAGGCAGGTGTGTAGGACAAGTGAAACAGACAGGTGTGTAGGACAAGTGAAGCAGGCAGGTGTGGAAGACTGACCCCCCCTGAAGGCACACTTGAGCACACGTGACGGTATGTGGGTGATGGGGGGGAGGGAGGAAGGGAGGGAGGGGGCTGGAAGGGGTCAGGGAGGTGTGGCTGGATTAGAGATGTAAGGAGGGGGATCGGAGGGTGGTGGGGGAGGGGGCTGAGGCTGGAAGGTGTCAGGGAGGTGTGCTGGATTAGTGAGGGAAGGAGGAGGATCGGAGGGTGATTGGGGAGGGTAGTGGAAGGGGTCAGGGAGGTGGGGTTGGATTGGAGAGGGATAGGAAAGGAGGGTGTAGTGTAGGGTGGGTTTGTGATGTGGAGGGGGACATGGGGGGGGGGGTCAGGGGGGGGGATAGACTAGCTAAAGAGAGGGGGGGGGGTATGGGAATGTAGTTGATATGTGATGCTGGGGGTTGGGGTGGCTGTAGGTCTGTGATGCGGGGGGGGGGGGGGGACGGGAGCTGGGGTTAGGAGATCAGGGAGTGGGGTTAGACTAGCTATAAAGGAGGAGGGGGGGTGAGAATGTAGTTTAGTCTAGTGTGGGGGTGAGTAAGATTAATATTACAGCATTAATTAAGTAGTTACATCACTTATAGTACATCAGGTTAAAAACGGATACTTGTGAAACGTTCAGTACAAGCTCCAAGAAAGTGACAGAAAACTAGGCATGTGACATCTTCCTTTATGGGTAACTTGAACATTAATGGTTTGGAAGACTATAATCAAATTTTATGGATACTCATGCTCGTTATGACAACTATACCTGATTATTTATTTTGGTCATACACATATTTTTTTTTTCCTTTTTTTTTTTTTTTTTTTTTGTCTTGTCGAAATATAAGGCTAGTATTTGAATTCACTCAGTAGTAAAGGGAAATTTTGAGCACGATATTGAATTGAAAAGCGTCACGAGTGAAGCCACAAAAAGTGTATATTGAAAGTGAAACGACAAAAAGTGTATATTGAAAGTGAAGCAGGGAACCAGGAAGTGATGAGGCCATATGCTGCAAATAGTATGGGCTAACTGGGCGATATCCACTACCATACCTCGATCATAGACTTTAAGGGGAGGGGCGTCGCCATTGTCGGGGACTGTAGACAGCATATATAGTTTTTTTTTTTTTTTTTTTTTTTTTTTTTTTTTTTTTTTTTTTTTTTTTTTTAAGGGACCCTGTGATATATATAGTCAGAAAATTGGAGGTTAGTGAGTCCTTCAAATATTGCCACGAAACACCACCTATATTGAATGAGCTTGTTCGTGGCATATACATAGTCAGGAGGACCAGAAGCATCCAATACTCATTCATACACGTTCACAGTGTCCTTAAGTGCATTCATCGCATTGGCCATCGTTGTCGTCGTCGTCCCACATATACCTCTATACTACTTCATACGGCCCTGAGAGACAAGGAGGGTGTAATGTTCAAGTGTGTGTATGTATGTGTGAGTGACGAACTGCAGACCTGCAAGACGACCACACACTTATCACACAGACACATTAGTAACTTTAGTAGACAAATGCCTGAGTCAGTAAGAAGAGGGTCTAGATGTGGCCAAGTCATATTCAGAGAGAGAGAGAGAGAGAGAGAGAGAGAGAGAGAGAGAGAGAGAGAGAGAGAGAGAGAGAGAGAGTTAGAATTAGTAATTTTGATATACTTACGTACCTGATCAAAATAATACACTCTCTCTAATTAAAAAGTGTCATGGATTAATTTTTTTCCATGTGTTCTTGACGTATACCAACTATAAAAACAAAACAAAAAAACTGAATGACAAATACATCATTAATATGGGAAACACAAAACTAAGTAAATTAATGTGGACGAGTGCAATTTTAACATCTAACCATTACATTATATTATATTCTCTCTCTCCCTCACAAAATCATGTCACTTGACGTGGAAGATTATATTTTTGACACCTAATGATAAAATTTTAATCTATAACTTGATGTGGAAGATTGTGATTTTTATAACTAACTTTTACATTTTTTTCTTTCTCTTCCCCACAGAATTGAAGATTATAATATTTGACACCTAGCGATAACATTTTAATCTATAACTTGATGTGGAAGATAGTGATTTTTTATAACTAATTTTACATTTTTTCTTTCTCTTCCCCACAGAATTGAAGATTATATTTTTGACACCTAACGATAACATTTTAATCTATAACTTGATGTGGAAGATAGTGATTTTTATAACTAGATTTTACATTTTTTCTTCTCTTCCCCACAGAATTGGAGGCTCTGGAGGCTTGCAAATGGCTGAGAGCGGCTGGTTTCCCACAGTATGCTCAGATGTATGAAGGTTAGTCACTCAGTCTGGTGGTTCACTCTCCAGGGATAAATTTAGGGGATAATATACTTTTGGTGTGTACATTGGAGTGTCTTGATTCCTCCAAAGTATACAAGTCAGGAAACAGGAAACAGGACCATATGAGAGAGAGAGAGAGAGAGAGAGAGAGAGAGAGAGAGAGAGTAATTCATACGTTCCTGATCAAATAAACCTCATTATCTGTGTGTGAGAGAGAGAGAGAGAGAGAGAGAGAGATAGAGAGAGATAATTGCCTGTTGTACCAAAATCATATTATCCCCTTAACCGTATAGTAATGTATCTCAACTAAAGCTACAGTCATCAGTGAAAGGCTCCTATTCATTAATTAAGTTGTTGTTCCTACTCGTGTAATCTTTGTATTGCAGGGCTACATTGTATTCTGCAACTAGGTTTTTATGGGAGTAGTGGTCAATTAAATACTTCTCCTCGTATGTTGTGCTGTTCCTAAGTTGTATTGTATTGTATTTGCAGAGCTACATTGTATTCTGTAACTATAGGTTTTTATGGGAGTAGTGGTCAATTAAAAACTTCTTCACGTATGTTGTGTTTGTTTGCAGAGCTACAGTTTCCCCTGGACTTGGTGTGTGTGGGAGGGACCATTCCTTCTCGACCCCGGACTCTCTGCAGGCACTCTTCAGGAGACATTAGGGCACTCAACCGATGTGCCAGGATCAGACTAGACTCGGCCAGGAAGAACAAGGTAAGAGAGAGAGAGAGAGAGAGAGAGAGAGAGAGAGAGAGAGAGAGAGAGAGAGAGAGAGAGAGAGAGAGGAGAGAGAGTGTGTGTGTGTGTAATTCATACGTTCCTGACAAATAAACTCTCATTATCTGTGTGTGTGTGTGAGAGAGAGAGAGAGAGAGAGAGAGAGAGAGAGAGAGAGAGAGAGAGAGAGAGAGAGAGAGAGAGAGAGAGAGAGAGAGGAGTAATTCATACGTTCCTGACCAAATAAAATCTCTCATTATCTGTGTGAGAGAGAGAGAGAGAGAGAGAGAGAGAGAGAGAGAGAGAGAGAGAGAGAGAGAGAGAGAGAGAGAGAGAGAGAGAGAGTAATTCATACGTTCCTGATCAAATAAACTCTCATTATCTGCATGTGTGAGATATATATATATATATATATATATATATATATATATATATATATAGTAATTTTTATTATACTGACGTTCCTGATCAAAATAATACACTCTCTCTATATTTGTGTGTCTAGTCCTCACCACCTAATGAATCCACTCCTTATTGTTTTCGTTTCAGGGTGACGAGAGTGATGACGACGAGTGTGCACTGTCTGGCAACTGGCAATTCAGAGACACTCCGACGCTGGTCCAGAGTGGTACATGACAGGGGGCCAGCTTCACAGGTATGTATAGTACCAGAATAGATAATTATTTGTACACTGGGTGCCAAAAGTCCCAGTCATGAAGTACAGTCACGAGCACTAATAAGTATACAGCTTCTTTGGTTGAAACTTTGAACAGTCCAATTCACCAACGAAGTAATTGCAATGGAGATCTTATTGTGCATTTATTTACTGTCTCTAGGTATTCGAAGCACACCTGAATACTTATTAGTGCTCGTGACTGTACATACATTATGGATAT
>JAWQEG010005122.1:0-18397 GCA_033782935.1 Petrolisthes cinctipes
AGGTAAGAAGGTGGGGTGGGTGGGGTTGGGGGGGACAGGGAGGTAGGGAGGTGGGGTTGGGGGGACAGGGAGGTAGGAAGGTGGGGTGGGTGGGGTTGGGGGGACAGGGAGGTAGGAGGTGGGGTGGGGGGTTGGGGGACAGGTAGGAATGGTGGGTGGATAAGTGGGATGAGAGGTGGGTGGATAGGTGGATAGGTAGGTTAGGTAAATGCAAGCAGAGAGGTAGGTGGGTAGGTGGATGGGTGGGTGGGTAGGTAGGTAGGTGGGACGGTGGGTGGATAGGTAGGTAGGTTAGGTAAATGCAAGCAGAGAGGTATGTAGGTGGGTAGGCAGGTAGGTAAGTAGGTAGGAAAATGCAAGCAGAGGTAGGTAGGTAAGAAGGTAGGTAAATAGTTTAGTAAGTTAGTTGTGTGTTTCAAGCTACGAGTCTACATAAATATACTACACACACTAATAACTTTATAGAAGGGGATAAATCTGGAGTCAATGATTCCTCCAAACTATTCTAAGCAACAAACAGACCACCATCACTCCTACTACTACTACTACTACTACTACCACCATTACTCCTACTACTACTCCTACTACTACTACCACCATTACTCCTACTACTACTACTACTACTACTACTACTACTACTACCACCATTACTCCTACTACTACTACTACTACTCCTACTACTACCACCATTACTCCTACTACTACTACCACCATTACTCCTACTACTACCACCATTACTCCTACTACTACTACTACCACTACCACCAGTACTATACATTCTTTATATTAATTAAGGGGAGAATACAATGTTGGTAAATCTGGAGCTAATTCTTCCTCCAAACTATTCCAAGCAACAAACAGACCACCATTATTACTTTACCCAATCTGGTCTTGTTTCCTGGCATACTTTGGAGGAATCAAGGCACTCCAATGTACAAAAACAAGGGGGTGCGGGCGGGAGTAGGGGATAGACTTGGGTGGGGGGGTTATGGGGGGTGAGGGAATAGGGGGACAGGCTTGGGGTGGGGGTAGAAAGCCTGTAACCTATTC
The DNA here is from genome assembly GCA_033782935.1 of Petrolisthes cinctipes. Classification (NCBI taxonomy): domain Eukaryota; kingdom Metazoa; phylum Arthropoda; class Malacostraca; order Decapoda; family Porcellanidae; genus Petrolisthes; species Petrolisthes cinctipes. The sequence goes on from JAWQEG010005122.1 coordinate 1,051, forward strand.
CCGCACCCCCCCTAACCCCCCCAAGCTGTCCCCCTACTCCGCACCCCCCTAACCCCCCCCAAGCCTGCCCCCCTATTCCCGCACCCCCTTAATTAAAGTCTCGTAATTAGGTATATTATAATTTTTTTTCTTGTTGTGGTTTTTACTTGGCAACACTGTAACCGCTAAGTCATACCAATTATTAGTACATTTTTACCCTCTGTGTGAGCGTAATGAATATGGGGGAGGGGAGGAGAGGGGGAGGGGGGAGAGGGGGAGGGGAGAGTGGAGGGGAGAGTGGAGGGGAGAGGGGAGAGGGGGAGGGAGAGGGGGAGAGTGGAGGGGAGAAGAGGGGATGGGGGAAGAGGGGATGGGGAAGAGGGGAGAGGGGGAAGTGGGGAGGAGAGGAGGAAGAGAAAAGTTAGCGTGATGAACTCTGTGTGTGTGTGTGTGTGTGTGTGTGAGTGTGAGGGAGTGTGTGTATGTGAGAGTGTGTGCGAGAGAGTGTATGTGAGAGTGTATGTGAGAGTGTGTGCGAGAGTGTGTATGTGAGAGTGTGTGCGAGAGTGTATGTGAGAGTGTATGTGAGAGTGTGTGTGTGAGAGTGTGTGTGTGAGAGTGTGTGTGTGAGAGTGTGTGTGTGTGTGTGAGTGTGTGTGTAGGCCTATGTGTGTGAGAGAGAGTGTGTGTTTGAGATAACGTGAGAAAACATAATAACAATAATAACAATAACGATAACAATAATAATAACAATAATAATAATAATAATAACAATAATAACAATAACAATAATAACAATAGTAACAACAAATCACTTACCTTTTACACACCTGACAAGAGTCCACACACACACACACACACACACACAGTCATAAATTAGGCCCACTCACCTGTAAGAAAAACAAACATACACATATTAATTTTAGGGTCCATGAGGAGAAAAATAAATTGGAGGTTAGTGAGTCCTTCAAACAAAGCCACCAAACAACACGATAGGGAAGGAGCTGGTTTGTTGGTTTGTTTCGTGGCATAGTCAGGAGGAATCAGAAGCCTTCAGTAATGATTATATGTATATAGAAAAATTGCAGTATTTGTGTGTATTTGTAATGATTCTGAGGTATTTTATCTTTTAATACACACATACATCACTACACACACACACATATACATACATACATACACACACACATTCTTCCCTCTCCAACCATTATTAACACACACATACACATACATACACACACACATCACTACACACACACACACACACACATCCCTACCCCTGCCACCATTATTAATACACACACACACACACACACACACACACATACATACATCCCTACACACACACACCATTATCGTTCGTTAACACCACCATTACCATCAACAACACCCATTACCGTCCTCACATCACCCCCCACCCCACCCCACCCTAACACCCCCTTAACCCCCCCAACACCCCCCCCCCCTCCTTTTTTTTTGGACAAGCTCTGAGCCTTTAATATAACTACTGTCCTGATGTATGTATGGAAAGGAAGGGAGGGAGGGGAGGGGTGGGGGGAGGGGGAAGGGGAGGGGAGGGGAGGGGAGATGAGATGAGATGAGATGAGATTAGGGAGAGGATGGGAAGGGAGAGGATGGGAAGGGAAGTGAAGGGAGGGGGAGAGGAAAGGGAGAGGATGGGAAGGGAAGGGAAAGGAAGGGAAGGGAAGGGGGAGGGAGAGGAAGGGAAGGGAGGGAGGGAAGGGGGAGGGGAGAGGAAAGGAAGGGACAGGAGAAGTGGTGGGGTGAGGTGAGAATAAATTAATAGGGATGGGAAGGGAGGGAAGGGATGTGTGTGTGATAGTTTAGATGTGTGGGTGTGGTAATAGTGAAGATGTGTGGAGGTGATGGTGGTATGTGTGGTGTGTAGTGAAGATTAACCACTAACCCCTTCTCAGTCCCCCTACACAATACCCCCCCTAAACACTAACACCTTCTCAGTCCCCCTACACACTACCCCCTTCTCAGTCCCCCTACACACTACCCCCCCTAAACACCAACCCCTTCTCAGTCCCCCTACACACTACCCCCCTAAACACAACAATATTTTGGTCGCGGACAATAATAATATAAATTTTTTATTAAGTCTCGAAATGGTGACAAGCTAGAAGGTCGGATGTGTGGTGAGTGTGGTGTTGTGGGCGGCGGTGGTGTGTGCAGTGGTGTTTGTGGGTGTGTGGCCGGAGTGGTTGTTGGGTGTGGTGTTAGTGGGTGTGGTGTGTGCCTTCCTGGTGGGTGTGGGTGTGGGTAGTGTGTTGGCATTATCATCCATCTACTCTAACTACTACAACAACTACACCCACCCAAAGGTCACCCCACATCAAGACCAACACACAGATCATTATTATCACCCAAGACATAAACACCGCACCCTTCCTTATCCACCATCAACATCTCCATCATCTCGTCGTTCCTCCCTTCCCTGTAACTTGCACCTGTCCCTGCTGCCCAGACCAGACTCCTTACACAAGGTGAGTTCTGAGAGATACAGTTGTCAGATGTGTAAGTGTTACCATCTCTACATGACCACTGGGGGGGACTCTAAGTAGTGTTGTAGGAGTTCCTTGTTGGTGTGTTCTTCGTCCTCACACTCCACTAATACAAACTCCAGCTGTATTTGCAAGCCGCCCCCCCTCCTCCTGTCCCCAACTTTGGCAGGTAGGATTGAGGACAGCACCATACGGCCGGTGACGTTGAAGGAGTTGGCTGAGTCGTGGGAGGTGATGAAGGAGGAGAGGAAACTGACGGATAAGCAGATCATTGCGATGGATAAGATGGAGTTGTTGGGACGTCTGGTGGTGGATATCAGACCACTCAAACCACAGATTAACAAGACGACTTACCTGGGTGAAGGTGCCTATGGTGTTGTATACAAGGTGTAGCTGGATGATGTAGCCCTGTGTGTTAAGATCTTCAAACCAAGGATACAGACCCTTGAGAATTGTCTACACGAGGCTAATGCTATGGTGTTGACAAGGAGTATAAAGGGAGTACCTCGTCTAGTAGCAGTCAGTCTCATACCACCAGCTATCATTATGACCATGCACGGACCAGCCTCTCTAGTGACTGTGTGTAAGAGTAAACCAGTGGATGAACGTGTGTTGCTACGTACATTGCATGATGTTGCCGGCATCCTGATCACCATGCACAATATGGGTCTTAGCCACAATGACGTCAGACCCCATAACATCCTGGTGAGTGACATCAGGTGTGCGTCCAATCTCAAGGTGACCCTGATTGACCTAGGCCTGGTCACACGTCACGGAGAGTATCCCTTCGGTCGGGTACCCATCTTCAACGCCAAGCCCTTCTACGCTCCAGAACTCATGCACGTCATCAAACCGAGCTCAGAGGCCACGGATATGTACTCGTTTGGTTATCTCATCAAGTGTCTATAGCCTTTCCTTATCATGACACTTCCCATCATGAGTTGTGTGTCCAAACTAGCCCTCGGTAAACCCAACCAGCGTCCTTCCTTCGTTCAGGCCAGGAATGCTGTCAGGATGGCTGCACGATCTATCAAGGCTTGGCCATCAGATTTATCTTCATCTTCATCATCATCATCATCATCTTTACCACACGTATGAAATAATGTCCACACACTCTCTCTCTCTCGACTCTCACACACGTCAACCACTCTCTCACACTCATGAAATAATATTCACTCTCTCTCTCTCACACACACGTCAACCACTAACTCACACGTATGAAATAATATCCACACACTCTCTCTCACACACACGTCAACCAATCTACACTCACACACACACGTCAACCAATCTACACTCACACACACACGTCAACCAATCTACACTCTCACACACACGTCAACCAGCAACTTCACACTCATGAAATAATATCCACTCTCACGCACCGAAAATTTTCTGACTACATCACAGGGTCCCTTAAGGGGTGAATTGGAAGGCTATTTACTTACTTACTGATTCCTCCAAACATTTATGCCACGAAACAGACAGACGTGTGTGTGTGTATGCTAAATTGGTACCACTGTAGAATGAATACCTGGCTATATTTGCATCACTGTAAGAATACTAGCTAAATTGGCAACACTTGGAGGGAAGGAAGGAGGGATGAAGGCAGGAGGGAGGGAAGGAAGGAGGGAGGGAATGAAGGAAGAAAGGAATGAAGGAGGGAAGGAATGAAGGAGGGAAGGAATGTTTGGAGGGAATGAAGGAGGGAGAGAAGGAAGGGGGGAATGTTTGGAGGGAAGGAGGGAATGTTTGGAGGGAAGAAAGGAATGTTTGGAGGGAATGAAGGAGGGAATGAAGGAGGAAGGGAGGGAGGGACTGTCATCACCTCCATCATTTAGGGTTAGGGGGGGGGAAGGGAGTGTTGTTTATTTCTTCTCTCCCCCTCTCTCTTTCTTTCTCTCTCTAACTTTCCTTCCTCCCTCCATTCTCTCTTCCCCTCCCCCTCTCTCATCTCTCTCTCTCAAACTTTCCCTCCCTCCCTTCCTTCATTCTCTCTCTCTCTCTAACTTTTCTTCCCTCCCTTCATTCTCGTCCCCTCTCTCCTTCCCTCTCATCATTTCTCTTACCCCTCTTCTCTCCCTCTCTTCTCTTACCCTCTCATCTCCTCTCCCTCCTCTCTTCTCTTACCCTCTCATCTCCTCTCCCTCCTCTCTTCTCTTACCTTCTCCTCTCCTCTCCCTCTCCTCTCCCTCTCTTACCCTCTCCTATCTCTTCTCTTCTCTTCTCTCACATACAATTTACCACAACAAGACAATTCCACCTTTAATAATCTATGTTTTATTATTATTACTATTATTATAAAATATATGTATTTTTGTATATGTGTGTATGTTTGTAAAAGTGTGTGTGTGTGTGTGTGTATGTTTGTAAAAGTGTGTGTGTGTGTGTGTATGTTTGTCAGAGTGTGTGTGAATGTGTGTGCCTACCATTTCTATGTAAGATGTGAATGTGTGTATGTATGTATGTGTGTATGTATGTGTGTATGTATGTATGTGTGTATAGGCCTACTAGGGTGAGACATTTAAAGCGACAGGAGTGAGTGAGTGAGGGAGTGAGTGAGTGAGTAATCGTGTCTCTCTCTCTCTCCTTTCATTATCTCTTTCTTTCTCACTCTCCCTCTCTCTCTCTCCTTCATTATCTCTTTCTTTTTCACTCTCCCTCTCTCTCTCTCTCTCCTTCATTATCTCTTTCTTTCTCACTCTCCCTCTCTCCTTCACTATCTCTTTCTCCCTCACTCTCTTTCTCTTACTCCCCCTCTCCTCTCTCTCTCTCACTATCTTTTTCTCTCCTTTACTCTCTTTCCTCACTCTCTCTCTCCCCATTTCTCTTTCGTCTCTCCCCATTCTATATCTTCCCTCCGGCTTGCCTTCTCTCTCTCTCTCTCCCCCCCCCCTCTCTCTCCATCCTCCATTTCCTTCTCTCCCTCTCCCCCTTCCTCCATCTTTCATTTCCTTCTCTCCCCTTTTCCCTCTCTCCCTCCGGCCTCTCCCTCCCTCCCTCCCTCTCTCTCTCTCTCTCTCTAATAACTTTTCTCTCCCTCCAACAAGTCCCCCCCCCTCCCCCCTTGTGAGTTAAGGAGGGAGAGAGGGAAGGAATGAAGGAGGGAGAGAGGGAAGGAATGAAGGAGGGAGGAGAGGGAAGGAATGAAGGAGGGGGGAGAGGGAAGGAATGAAGGAGGGGGGAGAGGGATGGAATGAAGGGAGAGGAGAGGGAAGGAGGGGAGAGGAGAGGGAAGGAATGAAGGGAGAGGAGAGGGAAGGAATGAAGGGAGAGGAGAGGGGTGGAGGGGAGAGGAGAAGGAAGGAGGGGAGAGGAGAGAGGAAGAGGGAAGGAATGAAGGAGGGGAGAGGAATGAAGGAGGGGAGAGAAGGAAGGAAGGAATACAGGAGAGAGAAGGAATAAAGGAGAAGAGAGGAAGAGGGAAGGAAGGAATGAAGGGGGGGAGAGAGGAAGGAAGGAAAAAGTAGAGAGAGCGAGAGAAGGAAGGAAAAAGTAGAGAGAGCGAGAGAAGGAAGGAATAAAGGAGAGAGGGAGGAAGGAAGGAAGGAATAAATGAAGTGATAATAATGAAAGGGAGTGAGAACGAAAAAGGAATGAGGAAATAAAAGAAGATAACGAAAGGAAACGAGAAGAACAATAATGGAATAGAAGGGAAGGAAGGAAAATAAAGGAGGGAAGGAAGATAATGAAAGGAAAGGAAAGGAAGGGAGAAGGAAAGAAAGGAAGGAAAGGAGGGAGGGGAGGATAGGAAGATAATGGAAGGAAGGATAGGAAAATAAAGGAAGGAAAGAAAGATAATGAAAGGAAAGGAAGGAAGGAAGGGAGGGGGGAGGATAGGTAGATAATGAAAGGTAAGGAAGGGAAGAAAGGAAAGGAAAATAAAGAATGGGAAGGAAGGATAGGAAAATAAAGGAATGGAAGAAACATAAAGGAAAGGAAAAAGATAATGAAAGGAAGAAAGGAAAGGAAAGGAAAAAAGAGAAGGAAGAAAGGAATAAAGGAAGGGAAGGAAGGAAGGAAAGAAGGTAATGCAAGGAAGAAAGTAAAGGAAGGAAGGAAGATAAAGGAAAAGGAAAGAAGATAAAAGAGGGGAAGGAAGAAAAGGAGAGAAAAATATAGGAAGGAAAGGAAAAAAAGGAAGAAAGGGAGCAAGGAAGGAAAGAAGGTAATGAAAGGAAACCAGACTAGAAAAAGGGAGGGAATAATGGGAAGGAATGGGATGGGAGGGGATCAATATGAGGGGAAAGGGGGGGGGGTTAGAGGAGGGAGTAAGGGGAGTAGGGGGGTAAGGGGAGTAGGGGGGTAAGGGGAGTAGGGGGGTAAGGGGAGTAGGGGGGTAAGGGGAGTAGGGGGGTAAGGGGAGTAGGGGGGGCTGGGGGGGTAGGAGGGGAGGGGGGCTCTTGGGGCAACAATTACAGGGAGGGAAAGCGACCCTACTTCCCTTTCCTCCCTCCCTTAATTCCCTCTCCTTCCTCCCTACCTACCTACCTCTCCTTTCTCCCTACCTACCCACCTACCTCTCCTTTCTCCCTACCTACCTACCTACCTCTCCTTTCTCCCTACCTACCTACCTACTTCCCTTCCCTCCCTCCTTCCCTACCTACCTACCTACTTCCCTTCCCTCCCTCCCTCCCTACCTACCTACATACCTCCCTTCCCTACCTACCCTCTCCTTTCTACCTACCTACCTACATACCTACATACATGAAAAATATATATACACGAAAAAAAGTAAATAATAATAATAGAAATAAAAAAATAACAATAATAATTAAAATAACAATAACAAAGATAATAATAAATTAATAATAACAAAGATATTAACAATAATAATAATAATAAATTAATAATAACACAAAGATGATGATAATAATAACAATAACATATTCTCTCAAACTCCCAATGTTTTAATAATAATAATAATAATAATAAGTGAAGGAAGAAAGAGATGGAGAAAAGAAATGAATGAAGGAAGGAAAGAATGAATGAAGGAAGAAAGAAAGAGATAAAGGAAGAAAGAAAGATGAAAGGAAGAGAAAGTGAAAAACCAAAGAATGAGTGAGACAGGAGGGCGCCAGTTGGGGGGGAAGAAGGGAGGGGGGGGAGAAAAGGGGGTGGGGGCATGGAACAAGACTGTGAGGGGCGTGGCAGGAGGGGAGGATGATGGGAGATTGTTGGGGGTGTGGGGGGGGGGAGTTGAGAGAGAGAGTGTGTGTGTGTGTGTGTGTGTATATATTTATGTGTCTATATATATATTGTGTGTAATAATAATAATAATAGTAATACCCGGTAATAATAAAAGATTAAAATGGTGATACAAATAGGTGATACTGTTTATTTACAGAACATATAAATAAACATATATATGCTGTGTGTGTGTATATATATATGCTGTGTGTGTGTGTATATATATGCTGTGTGTGTGTGTGTATATATGCTGTGTGTGTGTGTCTATATGCCCGGCTCCTTTCCTCTCCTCCTACTTTTAAAATGCTTCCCGTGTTGCTCTCTCTCTCTCTCTCCATCACCTCCTTCCTACTGTGGTGAAGCTCTCTCTCTCCTTCCTACTGTGCTCTCTCTCTCTCTCTCTCTCCATCACCTCCTTCCTACTGTGATGAGGGTCTCTTTCTTTCTCTCTCTCTCTCTCTTTCCTGCTGTGTGTGTGTCCTCCCCACACACAAAACTTATATTTCACTTTAGCTAGCAGAAAACAACACACTCTCCCTCTCTCTCTCATTTTCCCCTGGTGTGTTTATGAAGAGAGAGAGAGAGTGAAAGAGAGGGATAGGAAGAGAGAGAGAGAGAGGGATAGGAAGAGAGAGAGAGAGGGATATGAAGAGAGAGAGAGGGATATGAAGAGAGAGAGAGAGAGAGAGATAGGCAACAAGGGCTAGGTTGTATACGTTGGGAGAGAGAATTTGATCCCATTACCCTATCCCCTCTCACTCCCTCTCCCTATCTCTCTCCTTTACTCTCTCCCTACTCCCCTCTCTATCTCTCTCCTTCACCCTCTCCCTATCTCTCTCCTTCACCCTCTCCCTATCTCTCTCCTTCACTCTCTCTTCCTCTCTGTAAATGAAGAAATAGGTGGAAGCGACCACAAGCTTATAAGATTTTCAGTTAAGGTCCCTAATATGGAGTCCGTGACCCCGGTGCATAGAAAATTAGACATGGGGAGAGCGGACTTTGCAGGTCTTCGTGTAGGCGTTGCTGAAATGGAACTAGAGGAGGGAGAGAGTGCTGATGATCTGTGGAGGTCATTCTTGTCTTCCTTCATGGAACTTCAGTCGCGCTTTATTCCTCTGAAGGGAACAGGTCAGAAGTTCATTCAACCGAAGTGGTTTAATCGGGAAATCCGTAACCTACTAAGGGAGAGGAGAACTGCGTATCGTCGAGCGAAGGCATCTGGGGACTTTGACGGTCATAGAAGACTGAATCGAAACGTGAAGTCCAAAATAAGGGCGGCTAAGCGTGCTGAGGAGGTCCGTGTGGCTAGACTCTGCAAAGAGAACCCCAAGGAGTTTTTCAGTTATGTGAATGGCCGTAAACCAATCCGACGCAAGATCGGTCCCATGGTGAATGAGGATGGAGCATTGATGCACTCTGATGCAGAAAATGCTAACCTCTTAAATGAGTACTTCTCTTCAGTGTTCTCTGAGGAGAGTGGTCCCATTCCCGAACCTTTGGACTCCTTCAGTGAGAAGTTGGAGTCAATGGTCTTCACCCAAGAAGAAATCGAGAGAAAAATAATCGAATTAAAAGCAAACAAGTCCCCCGGTCCGGATGGGTTCTTACCTAGAGTGTTGAAAGAAGTGCATGGTGAAGTATCACGGCACCTGTGCATGGTCTTCAACAGGGTAATCCAGACTGGATGCGTTCCTAGAGACTGGCGTGAGGCAGAGGTGACTCCTATCTTCAAGAAGGGAGATGCTAGCCAACCGTCAAACTACAGACCCATCAGTTTAACCTCGATAGTCTGTAAACTCATGGAGAGCATCATGGTGGACAAAATAACAGCACACTTAGAATCAAATTTGCTACTGAGGGGTTCCCAGCATGGGTTCCGGCAGCACCGGTCATGCCTCACAAATCTGGTGGAATTCTTCCATTTTGTTTTCAGTGAGCATGATCGGGATAAAGCGGTCGATGTTGTCTACTTAGACTTTCAGAAAGCCTTTGATAAGGTACCCCACCGCCGCCTCCTTCGGAAAGTGCGTGCAGTGGGCATAGACGGAAATGTGGCAAATTGGATAGAGAACTGGCTAAGTGACAGACGGCAGCGGGTGGTAGTGAATGGACAGGCTTCAGAGTGGGTGCCCGTTACTAGCGGTGTTCCCCAAGGTTCTGTTCTGGGACCACTACTGTTTATCATCTATGTTAATGACGTGGATGGTGACATGGTTGCCAAGATTTCCAAATTCGCCGATGATACTAAGCTTGGTATGAATGTCGCGAAAGAAGGAAATACTACCCGCTTACAAGAAGATCTTAGGAAGATCGGGGAGTGGTCTGACACGTGGCAAATGCCATTTAACGTGAACAAATGCAAAGTTATGCATATAGGCCACAGAAACCCCCGAACAGAGTATAACCTTAAGGGCAATGCTCTCGTAAGCACTGATACTGAGAAAGACTTGGGTGTAACTATCACTAGCGACCTCAAGTTCTCAAAGCAGTGTATTGAGGCTGAGAAGAAAGCCCAAAGGATGTTAGGGTACATAAAGCGACAGTTTGGATACCGGAACAAGGAGATAGTACTTTGTCTGTACAATTCCCTTGTCCGACCGCACCTGGAGTATGCAGTCCAGTTTTGGAGTCCTTCTTACCGAAAGGATATCGCTAGATTGGAACGAGTGCAAGCCAGGGCAACCAAACTTATACCCTCTCTTAGACACAAGAGCTATAAAGAGCGGTTGGTAGAACTCGATCTGTTCTCTTTGGAAACCCGGAGACTGCGTGGTCAGCTTATCGAAGTGTTTAAAATACTACGAGGCTTTGACAATGTAGACTACAGGGACATTTTCCAACTCAGTGAGGGCACAACCAGGAATCATGGCTACAAACTTGAACTGAAGCGATACAACCGTGATCTGTGTGGTAAGTTCTTTACATACAGCATCTGCGGTACTTGGAACGCGCTTCCTGCTGATGTGGTCAACAGCAACTCTGTGGATCAGTTCAAGTCCAGATTAGACAAAGCCTTAAACCACCGTCTAGGTGTTTAAGCCGTTGTGCGAGTGTTCCTTGATGGTTTCACATGACACATTCGAGGACGGTCGCCTACTTGCGCAACTAAACCCACAGGTACCCTCTTTGTATGGATCGTAAGGTCCCCTAGGGTACTTCTTTTCCTTGTAACTCCTTGTAACTCCTATCTCTCTCTCTTTTTCACTCTTCTTATATCTCTCTCTTTTTCACTCTCTTCCTATATCTCTCCTTCACTCTCTCCCTATCTCTCTCTTTCTACCAACCATTCTCTCTCATTCTCTTATCCCCACTCACCCTCCTTCGACATACATACACACACATACACGGTCTTACATACACACACAACCATGTATTGAAAGATATACACACACATAGCACAAAACACAAAAACACAAACACACACAGCACAAAATACACACACACACACACAGCACGAAACACACACACAGCACAAAACAAACACACACACAGCACAAAACACAAACACACACAGCACAAAATACACACACACACACACAGTACAAAACACACACAGCACACCACACACACACACACAGCACACCACACACACACACACAGCACAAAATACACACACACACAGCACAAAATACACACACACACAGCACAAAATACACACACACACACACAGCACGAAATACACAAAACACACACACACACAGCACAAAACACACACTCACACAGCACAACACACAGGACAACACACAGGACAACACACACACACAGCACACAAACAAGCATATCTTCATGGCTATCAATTAAACAAAACAAAGTAATATATTGGCTTTAGCTCTCTCTCTCTCTCTCTCTCACTCTTTGTTTATCTCCCATTCCTAACCCCTACCTCACTCTCACTCTCTCTCTCTCTCTCTGTTTACCTACCCTCTCTCTCTCTCTCTCTCTCTCTCTCTTTTTGTTTATCTCCCATTCCTAACCCCTACCTCACTCTCTCTCTCTGTTTACCTACCCTCTCTCTCTCTCTCTTTGTTTATCTCCCATTCCTAACCCCTACCTCACTCTCTCTCACTCTCTCTCTCTCTCTTTGTTTATCTCCCATTCCTAACCCCTACCTCACCCTCACTCTCTCTCTCTCTCTTTTTGTTTATCTCCCATTCCTAACCCCTACCTCACTCTCACTCTCTCTCTCTCTCTCTTTGTTTATCTGCCATTCCTAACCCCTACCTCACTCTCTCACTTTTTTTTTTTCTCTCTCTCTCTCTCTTTGTTTATCTCCCATTCCTAACCCCTACCTCACTCTCACTCTCTCTCTCTCTGTTTACCTACCCTCTCTCTCTCTCTCTCTCTCTTTGTTTATCTCCCATTCCTAAACCCTACCTCACTCTCTCTCTCTCTCTCTCGTTGTTTACCTCCCATCCCACTTTCACTTTCTGTCTCTATCTCTCTCTCTCTCTCTATTTATCTCACATCCCTACCCCCCCCCCTCTCTGTTTATCCCCATCCCTACACTCTATCTCTCTCTTTATGGTTATCTCCCATCCCTACTCCCTCCCATTACTCTCTCTCTCTCTCTCTTTTTTACCTCACATCCCAACTTCTCTCTCTCTCTCTCTCTCTCTTTTTTTCTCCCATCCCAACATCTCCCTCTCTCTATCTCCCATCCCAACCTCTCTCTCTTTTTGTTTATTTCCCATCTCTCCCTCTCTCTCTCTCTGTTTATCTCCCATCCCAACCCCCTCTCTCTCATCTCAACCCAACCCCATTCTCTCTCTCTCTCTCTGTTTATCTCCCATCCCTACCCTCTCTCTCTCTTTTTGTTTATTTCCCATCTCTCCCTCTCTCTCTCTCTGTATTTCTTCCATCCCTACCCTCTCTCTCTCTCTCTCTACCCTCTCCCACTCTCTCTATCCATTAACTTAGGCCACAAATGGAGGGTGAACGAGGAGAGGACTTTAATAGGTGCTAAAACACAGAACCAACAATTTAGTGGAGGCACCTTGACAACACACACACACACACAGACAGATAGAGAGAGAGAGAGACACACAGACAGATAGAGAGAGAGAGAGAGACACACACACACAGAAAGAGAGAGAGAGTGGTGGTGGGGTTAGGGATGGGAGAACACACACACATACAGAGAGAGAGAGAGAGAGAGTGGTGGTGGTGTGGGGTAGGGCTGGGAGAAAACACATACAGAGAGAGAGAGAGACACACACATACACACACACACAGCAAGATAGAGAGAGAAAGAAAGTGTGTGAGTGTGTGTGTGGTGGGGGTAGGGATGGGAGAACACACACACACACACAAAGAGAGAGAGAGAGAGAGAGAGTGAGTGTGTGTGTGTGGTGGGGGTAGGGATGGGAGAAAACAGAGAGAGAGAGAGAGAGAGAGTGGTGTAGGGTAGGGGAAACACACACACACACACACACCACTTAGCCTAATCTGACCATCACCTCTCCTTTTGTTTCCCTCCCTTCCCATTCCTCTTACCTCACCCTCCCTCTCATTCTCTCTCCCTCTTCCCTCTCCCTACCTTCTCTCCTTCCTTCCCTCCTCTCTCCCTCCCCTCCTCCTCTCTCCCTCCCCTCCTCCTCTCTCCCTCCCTACACTCTTTCTACTTCTTTTTTCCCTCCCTCCCTCTCTTTCTCCCTCCCCTCCTCTCTCCCTCCTCTCTTTCTATTTCTTTTATCTCCCTCCTCTCCCTCACTCCCTCCCTCTCTTTCTATTTCTCTTATCTCCCTCTCTCCATCTTGCTCTCTCATCATCTTCAACCCCAACTCTCCCCTCCTCTCCCACATTGCACTCTCAATCATCATCACACCCCCCCCCCCCGAACCCGAACCCACCCACCCAGCCTTCTGCAACCAACCAATTCAATCTCTCTCTCTCTCTCTCTCTCTGTCCTAAAAAATCACCCTTGACTTTACCACCACTAACTACACAGAGAGAGAGAGAGAGAGACTGGTTAATATCGACCTAACTTAATCTAACCAATATTTAACCCAACCTAACCTAACCTAACCTAACCTGACTTAACCTAACCTATCTTAACCTGAACTAACCTAACCTAACACTCACAAACCTAACCAAACCGCCTCACACCTAACTTAACCTAACCTATCTTATCTAAACCTAAACTAACCTAACATTCATAAACCTTAACCTAACCTTACATAACCTAACATTCATAAACCTAACCTGACCTATCTTAACCTAACCTAACCTTAAAGTATAAAAGGGGTTGGTAAGAATGGACCCTAGTCTCCCCTCACCCACCCCCCTTCAAATCCCCCCTCCCCTCATCCTTCCTAGGGGGTTGGGGAAGGGGGGAGGAGGGAGTCTGAGGATAAGCATGCCTTTCTTCACAGTCCTCGCCTTAGCAACCCCCTCCCCCTCTTTTCCCCCCTCCCATTCCCTCAACATCACCCCTCTCTCCTTCTTATACCCCTGCTTCTCTCCCCTCCCTCCTGCCAATCTCCTTTCCCCTCAATCCTTCCATCCCCTATACCCCTCCATCTCCCCTCCCTCCTCCCAATCTCCCTTCCCCTCCCCTTCCCTCTCTTATACCTCTCCATCACTCCCCTCTCTCATACCCCTTCTTCCCTCCTCCCCCTCCACATCACCCCTCTTCTAAACCCCTCCATTACCCCTCTCTCATACCCCTTCTTTTCTCCCTCCCTCCCCCCCCCCCAACTAATGTCACTGCTACTGTTCTCTCACCCCCCACCCCTCTCTCTCTCTGCTGTCATCACTACCCAAGTCGCACACAGACACACACTCATCTATGTGTGTGTGTGTGGTGTGATGGTGTATGTGTGTGTGTGTATGTGTGTTATAGTGTGATAGTGTGTGTGTGTGTGTTATAGTGTGGTAGTGTGTGATGGTATGTGTGTGTGTGTGTTTGTGATAGTGTGTGTGTATATGTGTGTGTGTGAAGGGAAGGGAGGGAAGGAAGGGATGCTGTGTGTGTGTGTGTATGTGTGAAGGGAGGGAAGGAAGGGATCCTGTGTGTGTGTGTGAAGGGAAAGGAGGGAAGGAAGGGCTGCTGTGTGTGTGAAGGTGTGTGTGTATGTGTGAAGGGAGGGAAGGAAGGGATGCTGTGTGTGTGTGAAGGGAAGGAAGGGAAGGAAGGGATGAGTGATTTGAGGTGTGTGTACATAAATGTTTACTGGAAGCTGTCAAGAGAATTTACCCACAAGGCTTCAATGTTTTGCACACACGCTGCACTCAGGCTTGGCAACACACACACACACACACACACATAAACCAACACACACACAAACATACATACACATATAAACACATCACACCCACCCACACACACATACATACATAAACCAACACACACAAACATACACACACATAAACACAAACACACACACACTCCTACTAATCCTAGCTTGTACTACTACTACAACAAGAACTACTACTACTACTACTACTATTACTACTACTTAATCTCTATTTGTTCCTCTCCCCAATTTATTCCTTCTCTCCCTCTTCCCTATTCTCCCTTCATTCTCCTTCTCTCCTCTTTCTCTCGTAATATCTCCTTTCCTTCTATTTCCTTCGTGTTTGCTGTCCTACCTCTGTAATTACCATCTCCCCTCCTTCTTTCATCTCCAATCAACCTCACTCCTATACTCTCTCATTGTCTCTCTCCTCTCCCTCACTCCACTCCTTCATTCCTTCTCTCCCTTCCTTTCCTCGCCTTCTCTCCCCCTCATTCCTTCTCTCCTCTCTCCACTCCTTCATTTCTTCTCTCCCTCACTCCTCCCTACTCTCTCCCTCATTCCTTTCTACCCTACTCTCTCCCTTCCTTTCCTCTCTCTCCCTCCTCTCCTACACCCTCACTCCTCTCCCTCTCTCCCTCACTCTTTTTCTACTGTTTCTCCTTCCCTATATTATATCTGCAACACAACACAACACTGCTCCCCATCACAACATAACACAACACACCACAACATCCCAACACAACACACCACAAAACCCAACCCAACACTGCACCCCATCACAACACAACACACCACAACACAACAACACAACACACTGTAAACTAAGTCCTTCCCAATTAGTGTGTTGTTATAAATCCTTTGCCAAGCCTATTCCATCACACACACACACACACACTATCTCTCACTCGTACACACATACACTATCTCTTTCTCTCTCTCTCACACACACATACACTATCTCTCTCTCTCTCTCTCACACACACACATACACATACACTATCTCTCTCTCTCTCACACACATACATATACACACTATCTCCCTCTCTCTCACACACACTATCTCTCACTCGCACATACACACTATCTCTTACTCTCTCTCTCTGACACACTCACACATACACACTATCTCTCACTCGCACACACATACACTATCTCTCTCTCTCACATACACATACTATCTCACACTCACACACACACACCATCTTTATCTTTCTCATACACATACACTATCTCTCTCTCACACACATACACTATCTCTCTCACACACACACACTATCTCACACATACACACACACTATCTCGCACATACACACTATCTCTCACTCGCACACACATACACTATATCTCTCTCTCACACACATACACTATATCTCTCTCTCACACACATACTATCTCACACACTCACATACACACTATCTCTCACTCGCACACACATACACTATCTCTCTCTCTCTCTCACACACACTCATTATCTTTCTCTCATACACACACTATCTCTCTCTCTCTCACACACACACACACACACATACACCATCACACACACTATCTCTCTCTAACACACACACTATCTCTATCTTTCTCTCTCTCACATACACATCATCTCGCTCGATGGCTGATTGGTTGATTTATAACTGTTCGTGTCGCTTCCCTTACATTGACATTGAGTAGGCTATGTTTACATCCTGTTCCTCTCTCTAATATTGATGATGGAAATTAGGAACATAAAAAAAAAAATAATAATAAGCATCAGTTGTTATGCAGTATTACAGAAAGGATGGTAAGCTGATAAAACTCCACAATATATATCTTGGGAAGTCGTAGCTAACATCATCACATACATACACATTGGACATAGCCTCACTCAATATATCTTTGTTTTGTAGTCAGTATAAACTATTTAGAAGCTAATGGAACAACAAATATCGAACAATAGCTATAATAAACTACACTTTACACACTCTACTTATAGTTCAATTCCTTATATAACTTAAAAAAAAACTCGAAACATTATGTGGTATGTAGGGGGGAGGTTGTAAAGCCAGCGGAACAGCCCTTGTTTTAATTAATTCTTCATTTCTCCTCAGTACCTGTACACTCCCAATCCAATATTTGTACCCAGGTTTTGTTGAAGTTTCGAATCATTTGACATACTAGTGAACCAATGACAACGCTTATCCTGTATCACATTTGCTTGAACTTGCTTAATATTCGATCAGGCTATTCGAAGCAAGCCTGGATACATATTTTGAATTGAGAGGGTACCTTTCTTCTTGGTTTAACTTCTTCTCTCTTCACTTTCTTTAATCTCAGTGACCCTGATGTCTGCTACAACAGGCGAGCCCACACTTTAAAGCGAGTTGCCAAACGGCATTTTGATGGCGATTTCTAGGCTGGAAAATATGTCCTATGTCG
>JAWQEG010005123.1:0-20000 GCA_033782935.1 Petrolisthes cinctipes
AGACATTTACCCTGGTAGCGAAGGGGACTGACTGTTTGTAAATAATAATATTGACAATTCTGTTTACTTGTTTAGCCATATTCATAGTCATTCATCAAGACGTATCATCTGGTATACAACAAACAAAATCCCGGCCTTTAGTATGGGATTTGCAGCTTTGTAACCTGCGTAAGTCAGTAAGTGTGTGGGATTAGACTGGGAATGCACTACTACCTGTTACCACCCACTGTCTGACGCGGCCCTGTCTGTCTGTCTGGCTTGGGGCCCACAACAGATCGATGGTACAGTCACTCACAAAAGCTTATTCACTCATCACTCTATAAGCTTCGATGGTATAATATGTATAAAATGGAGGTTATCGGTATTTAAGGTTGATTTAATGTTATATTTATCTATGAAGACGCAAGTACACATGTTTCATTTTCTCTTAAAATATACAAACGATTATACGAAATTGGAAAGGCAAGAGGAGCCGAGAAACGTTACTACAGTCGCAACTCAAAGAACTGACGATAAAGTGTCAGACTTTCTGCAGTACTCAATGATGGAGTCTACATCAACAATTATAATAATCAGAGTGTTGTTTGCTCATCAATGATACCTGGGCAGTTGGGTACTAGAAACACCAAGAAATTCACCTACGTAGTCATACAGAAGTGAGGCGGTGTTGTACAGTCGGCAGCAGAAATTCGTCCCTCTCAGCTCGAGTGAGAGGAGCCTGGTGATCTGCAGGTAACACTGTAAGAAAGTTGAAAAGTATGGTTTAAATGGCGCAAGATCTGTAGTATTAGCCATTTAAGCCATATTTGTCATCTTTCATACAGTGTTACCAGATCACCACCAGGCTCCTTTCACTAGAGCTGAGTGGGACGAATTCCTGCTGCCGACTGTAACATATGACTGTGACTGTATACGCACACTCTATAGTCTCGACCACACCTCACCCACCACCATCCAAACAACCCCATCTATTATTTCACTACTAATCTCGTCAGTGGTCTTCCTCACGATCATCTGTTTCCTTCGTCGTTAATTTCATCAGTGGTTTGTCAATTGAACACTTTTACTTCTTCGTTATACAAGCCTCTTCTATAATTGTCTGTCACACGAGCACCGATATATTCCTTCGTCATTATTTGGTCCTTGATTCTCGGTCATGGGGTCAAATTTCTCTCTCACTTTTCTTACACCCTCTCCCACCTTTCTTACAACCTCTCCCACACCTACACTCTTTATCATACTTTTCTTACACCCTCTCCCACACCTACACTCTCTCACACTTTTCTTACACCCTCTCCCACACCTACACTCTCTCACACTTTTCTTACATCACACTTTTCTTACACCCTCTCCCACACCTACACTCTCTCACACTTTTCTTACAACCTCTCCCACACCTTCACCTTCACTGGTAATTGTCACACGAACACCCATTTCATTCGTAATATTTTGTCCTTCATCTTAGGTCCTGGGGTCAGATTTTCATAGTTTTGGTTCGTAGGTGCCGGTAGTACAGCGTTGATAAATCTGGAGCAACAGCTGATTCCTCCAAAATAATCCAAGCAACAGTCCACCATTATTTTTGTTCATCTGGTCCTGTTTCCTGGCATACTTTGGAGGAATCAAGACTCTCTAATGTACCAACAGTGTATTACGTGTTGGGGAACGAATGATACTTCAGTCTGCGAGCAATTGATTACATGGAGTTTTCCTCATTTAAACCTTGTGTTTGCTTATAGAAAACAATCATAATTCACAAATGATAATGTATCCCCATCGAGGTTTAGCCTATCTACTTAGAAAACAAACATGTGGTAATGGGGTTTGTATCAGTTTATAATCATCATCATCATTTTATTTCCCCATCAACGTTTAATTTAGTGAGAGAACCAATATTAGTGATAGTTTATAAAAATGCCGTTTTCCTTCCTTCATCCTGTGTACATTGATAGAGCTGAGAAAACAAGGCTGAGAAATACAAGGCAATGACAGATAAGTAGGTTAGGGGCTGAGTTGTAGCAGATTGCCATAAGACTACTACCATTATTTAAGAGCCGTATATAGGGGGATGAGGAAGATAATGGTGAATTGTTTGTGTTGAGAGAGAGAGAGAGAGAGAGAGAGAAGAGAGAGAGAGAGAGAGAGAGAGAGAGAGAGAGAGAGAGAGAGACTATGTATGTGTTAAAATGAGAGAGAGAGTGAGAGAGAGATTATGTATGTGTTAAAATGAGAGAGAGAGAGAGAGAGAGAGAGAGAGAGAGAGAGAGAGAGAGAGAGAGAGAGAGAGAGAGAGAGAGAGAGAGAGAGAGAGAGATTGTGTATGTGTTAAAATGAGAGAGAGGGGAGGGGAGGGGTACATATAGAGGAGGAAGGGAAGACGTGTTCCCAGTTGGCTCCCATCACTGGTAAATATTTGAGATGTGTGGGTGAGGAAATAGCAAAGAGGTGTAGCTGAGGTTTGGCTCCATGCACCACCCACACCTTACTTATACCACCCATACTTACACCTATACACCCTCACTCACACCTACACCCTCTCTTTACACCTTCACTCTCTCTCTCTCTCTCTCTCTCTCTCTCTCTCTCTCTCTCTCTCTCTCTCTCTCATCTTCCTTACACCCTCTTCTACACCTTCACTCTCTCATCTTCCGTACACACTCTTCTACACCTTCACTCTCTCACACCTTCCTTACACCCTCTCCTACACCTTCACTCTCTCTCACACCTTCACTCTCTCTCTCTCATCTTCCTTACACCCTCTCTTACACCTACACTCACACACTCATAATAATCCATAGCTGCCTCTCACATTTTTACTCCACACTCATTCACTCACACCCTTACATCCAACCCTATACAAACCTTTATATGTAATCCACAACCCACACTCACCTCATCCACATCTTGCTTACATCCACATCCTCTCTTTAGCTTATCATTTCACACACACACATACCAACACACACACTTACCCACACTCTCTCCTTATATGCACACCTTCTCTCTAGCATTTTATTTCACACACACACATACTAACACCCACACACATACTATCACACTTACCCACACACTCACTTCGCCCCACACTCTCTCCGTATATTAATGTGCCCACACCCACGCCCTTTACATTACTTCCTTTCACACACTCATCCCTCCCACGTCTAGGCTTCTCCTCTTCCATCACTCACACCCACTCACTCACTCACTTCATGGCACTCTTATACCCATTCTGATTCACACACACACACACACACACACACACACTCTCTCTCTCTCTCTCTCTCTCTCTCTCTCTCTCTCTCTCTCTCTCTCTCTCTCTCTCTCTCTCTCTCTCTCTCTCTCTCTCTCTCTCTCTCTCTCTCTCATATACAGTACACACACACAAGGACTACAAAATATTAGGGTTACATAAATATTCGTACGTTTTAAGTGAGTGCAAGATAAGAAAGAAACCATTGCAACAAAACACTGCAGAATAATAATCGTAATGCATATAATTATAACATTTCGAAACTAACCTAACCGCAAGCGATGTACAAAAGGTGATATTATTATTATTATTTATTTTTTAGAAGCGCTATGAAGAGCAAAGAAGCGTTTTTAATCAACTTATTTGTGTGTGTAAATATATGATCTATTTGTGTGTGTATTTAAATATCTGCTGATCCTGTTTGTGTGTGTGTAAATATTTGCTCGGTTTGTTTGTGTAAAATAGATATCTGATGTGTTTGTGTGTGTAAATATCTGATCTTGTTTGTGTGTGTAAATATTTGATCTGTTTGTGTGTGTAAATATTTGATCTGTTTGTGTGTGTAAATATTTGATCTGTTTGTGTGTGTAAATATTTGATCTGTTTGTGTGTGTAAATATTTGATGTGTTTGTGTGTGTAAATATTTGATCTTGTTTGTGAGTGTAAATATTTGATCTGTTTGTGTGTGTAAATATTTGATCTGTTTGTGTGTGTAAATATTTGCTCGGTTTGTTTGTGTAAAATTGATATCTGATGTGTTTGTGTGTGTAAATATCTGATCTTGTTTGTGTGTGTAAATATCTGATCTGTTTGTGTGTGTAAATATTTGATCTGTTTGTGTGTGTAAATATCTGATCCTGTTTGTGTGTGTAAATATTTGATCTGTTTGTGTGTATGTACCAGGCTCCGTGACAGGAATGACGCTCATTCACTTGTTACTGTACTGTAGGTTATCAGGTGTGGATATTCATTTAACGTCTTCTGGAAAATATACTGCAAGTTTCACGTTATTATGTATGCAAGAGTTTGAAAGAATCATCGTCATCATTATCATCCTCATCATTATCATCATTAGCTTCCATTTCCATTATGTCGACAACACTTTACCCCTCAAGTGTTTTTTCAACTGATAGAATGAATTTTTGAGTTTTGGCAGATGACTACTTTTTTTTGTTTTTTATTCATTTTTTCATTAACTGACAAAATGAGTGTTTGTTACAGTAAATATTGTCGTTTGAACTTGTTTATATTTTCTCAACTAACCACATGTTTGTTTGTGAGATATGACCTGTGACTGGTATTGTTTTTAAACTGACATAGTGAGTGTTGTAAGTTGTGAGTATTGTTGTGTGACGTTATTATCATTTTAAATTGACAAGATAACTGTTTGATGTTCGTTTTTGTTGTGTGACTGTGTTTATATTTTTCTCAACTAACATAATGAGTGTGTGAGTATTGTCGTATGATTGACTGTTTGTATGATATTCTTTGTTGTTTTGTTTTGACTGACAATATGAGTGTTAATATTGGTGTTTGCTATGTAATTGTCTGTGTGTGATGGTGAGTGAGTGAGTGAGGTGAGATGTGGTGTTGTGATGGTGGTGAGATGTGGTGTTGTGATGGTGGTGAGATGTGGTGTTGTGATGGTGGTGCCTCCTCAGGGTAACACGCTAGGAGGAGGAGCTATAGAGGAGGAGTGATGGTGTGTGAGACGCCCCGCTTGAGGTCGCTGCTGGTGAGTCGGCGGGGCGGCTTCCTCGAGGACCCCTTCTTCAGAGACGCCTGGGGGGACTACAACAATGCCGTCAGGAGAATCGTCGATAGGTACACAATACTACTCTCATTTTTACAGCCTTCCTTCATTACTTACTTTACCCCATCTTTTTCTTATTTGTTATGTATTGGCCACAAGAATTCGTACACGCGCTGATATTTTTTAAGACTTACAACATTATAGAGAATGTTAAACTACGTAACTATATATACACAACAACAACAATATTATTAGGTTTATTGTTTTGCAATCATCGAGTCACTTGGTACACCATTCATTGCAATACTTCCACAATAATGAATGACCTCACTTTCCATATAGCCTGTGTAAGAATTCATGTGGCCAACTGTACATTTGTTTGCTTTCTTCTTACTTGTGATGTATGGTTGTTTGTTTACTATCTCTTACATTAATTCTTCGTCTTATACAATACTCTTTTCTTACTTCCTATATATTGTTGTGTTAATATTGTCTTATGCATTGGTCCCTTCTGTATCTTTTCATCTTATGTTATGGTTGTTTGTGTTCTCTCCTTTAACATTGACCTGTGTCTGTTGTCCTTTCCCACCTATATACAGTACTGGTAAAGGGGTAGAATAGTACTGTATTGGTAAATCTGGAGTAACTGATTCATCCAAACTATTCCAAGCAACAGGCTACCACCATTGGTTATGTTCATCAAGTCCTGTTTCCTGGCATACTATTGAGGAATGAAGGAACGTCAATATATCAAATGTGTACTATCTCCTAAATTAATTAATGCTTCACTAGCTACTCTTTATTCCCTATTGTATTCATCTACCTTGATCGGACTGTTTTCCTTATTATCACTTGTGTTGTGTATTTAACCTTTTTCTTTCCATAACTTCTTTATATACTGCTTTCTATCTTGTATTTTACCAGGCGAAATTTGCACGTACCTGTTCTTGGTGATAATTTCAAAACTCAGATACATGCATTGAGTAGAATCTGATGTTTATTAATACTGTAGATGTTTGTCTAGATATGTAAAAAAAATATATGTTGTCTTGACTTGTATTTTAATTCCCAAAGTGGTAAGGAATATAATGGTATGTTTTCGCCTGGTAATGAAACCACATGTTGTCTATGTTCAAACTCCACAGATTTCTTCCTACATCATTCCGTCTCCTAATTCAGTGTTGTATATAATCCTTTCATTTCCAACCAACCAACCAAGACCAACAATGTCAATGAATCTTCGCTTGTAATATCGAATCACTCTTAATAACAACAACAACAGTGAATCCCTATATACTTAACTCTTATGGTCTTCTCCTTTCACTTTTCATTCACTCGAGGCAACCTTTACTTAGTGCTGAACGCGTAACAGAGAATAAACAAACTCATCGACTTGGCTATACTGTATATGATTTTTCGTTGTTGCTAACACATAGAGTAGACTATAAAGCTCGTCACTGATAGTATCCCACACTTATTAGCCAGACAATACACTACACTATTATAAGCTTTAGATGGTGTAGTCATAGTTTAGTGTATTATATTGCCACACTCCAGGTCCAGCCGAAAGTTAAAATTCACTGAAAATCCCTTGCTAAATATCTCTCGTATCAAACCCATATTTTTCCCAATACGTTCCTCTGGTCAAATTGATGGGGTCTTCCACGGTCGAGTTAGGGGTCGTCTTCTTGCACCCTCCAACTCTTCGCGGGACACTGATTTTTTAAATTAATCTATTCTGAGCAGGTTTGATCCGAGAGCGAAGGAAGAATAACGGAGGATGAAGGAAAATAATATGTGGAAGTGTATGTGGCCAGGGATTTTCGGCGAAATTTAGATTTTGTTTGCAGTAATGTTTTTATTATTATTATTATTATTATTATTGGGCGTGTGTGGGTGTGTATTTTTTTTTCTTATTATTATTATTATTCTTGGCGTTTTGTGTGTATTCTACATGGTACTAATTTTGTGTGTTGTGT
Organism: Petrolisthes cinctipes; assembly: GCA_033782935.1. Taxonomy (NCBI): domain Eukaryota; kingdom Metazoa; phylum Arthropoda; class Malacostraca; order Decapoda; family Porcellanidae; genus Petrolisthes; species Petrolisthes cinctipes. Next base: position 6,984 of record JAWQEG010005123.1, read on the forward strand.
GTATGTGCCTGTGGGTGTGTCATGGGTGTTACTAACCAACGTTGGGCTGAGTAATGTTATTAGTATAGATGCCTGTGTGTTTCTGGGAGCTCTATCTATGTTATATGTATTTTGTGTTGCTTGTAGGTGAAGGCTCTGTGTGTTTTATAAAGGTGTCAGTCAGTGGATTAATAAATCGATGATGTAATTCTATTCATGTCTACTTTTTGATGTTTTATTTCAGAATTCATGATGAAATGGAAGATGTAACTTTATTTCATGAAAGGTGATATTTGTGATATGCAAATTAGAAGAGTTATTATGTGGTTAATGTTGAATCTAGTTAAGTAATATGTGTGACCTCTTCCTCCCTTGCCATCCCATTACTCTCCCTTACTATTTACATATTCATTCCTCCCTTCTATCTCCACTTTGATTGTTATCCCACACTATTCCTTTGCTCCCTCTCCACTCTTCCTATACCTCCCTTTCCATTCCTCCCCTTGCTACCTCTCTTTCCTCTTACGTGCTACCTCTCCTACTTCCCTTCCATTTCCTCTTCTTCTACCTCTATTTCCTCTCCTGTTACCTTCCTTTCCTCTTACTATCTCCCTTACCTCACTACTCCCTTTCCTTCCCCCCCCCTCGTTACCTCCCTTTCCTCCCCCCTTGCTACCTCCCTTTCCTCCCCCCCCCCCTTTGTTACCTCCCTTTCCTCCCCCCTTGCTACCTCCCTGCTCCTCCCCATACCTTCCCTTCTTCATTCCCTTCCTCCATTAATGATTTCTTCTCTCTCCTTCTCTGTTCCCCTGCTGACCTCACCTTCCCCCACTCTTTGGTCGACCTTTTCCAGCCTCCTACTCTATAGTTTCTCTCACTGGCCTTGTCTCCTCCCACAACGACTCCCTCTCTCGTCCCCACCCCCCTCCATCCTCATTTCTCTCATTTTTCTTACCTCTCACCTTGCCTTACTTCCTTACTTCCCTCTTTCTCTCTCCCCCCCACCCTCCTTTTTTCCTTCCTTCCTTCCTTCCTTCCTCTTCCTTCCTTTTTCAGTTCTGCCATTGCTATATTTCCTTCCCTTCTTACTCAAATTATTTATGTTCTACTTTTACTATCAATGAAACTATTCTTTTTCTACTCGTCCTTCCCTGCCGTGCCCTGCCTTACCCAGACCCCCCCCCCCACACATGCCGCCTACTCTGCCTTACCCCTACATGACCCTTGACTTCACTCGAAACTCCCCTAAACTCCCCTATACTGTACCCTGTCTCTACCCTACATATATCTCTCCTCACCTGCTATTACCCTTTCCTCTTTTCTCATCTCCTGCTGTTACCCTAGCCCAGTGGTTCTCAACCTGGGTGCCAATTCTTGCCATGGACAAAAAAAAAAAGAAACTTGCAGAAGACTTAAATAAAGCAAGTGTTCTCTTCATCAACATTTTGTTTTTATTTTATTTAAACCTTTTTTTTTTGGCTGGGTGGAATTGGGAAAATTGCAGGGGAGCCACATGAATGTTGAGAATTCATGAAGGGGGGAATGGACTGAAAAAGGTTGAGAACCACTGCCCTAGCCAATTCTCTCTTGCTCTACCGCTACTTAATTAAAAGGGGTAGTAGAGTGTTGGTAAATATGGAATAAATTATTCCTCCAAACTATTCCAAGCAACAGGGTATCGTTATTTTTGTTCATTTGGTCCTGTTGTTTCCTGGCATACTTTGGTGGAATCAAGGCACTCCAATGTACCAAAGGTGTACTATTTCTTCCCTTAATCCTTTTCTTTCCTGATCTACCTCTACCTAACCTACCCTCTTCTAACTTTCCCTGATATTATACTAACCTTCCCTCTTCTAACCTTGCCCACCTTGCCCACTTTAACCACCCTACCCACTCAACCCACCTTACCCACCCTTGCTAACCCTTCTTACCAGCCCACCCTACACACTCAACCCACCCTTCCAACTAACCCACCCTACACACTCAACCCACCCTACCCACCCTTGCTAACCCTTCTTACCAACCCACCCTACACACTCAACCCACCCTTCCAACCCTTCCTACTAACCGACCCTTCCAACCCTTCCTACTAACCCACCCTACACACTCAACCCACCCTTCCAACCCTTCCTACTAACCCACCATACACACCCAACCCACCCTTCCAACCCTACCCATCCTACCCAGACTATAAAATGTATTCCCACCACCCACCAGGTTCAACCATGGGGGAATGTTTGCACCCCGGGAACGTCTACGGGACTCACACTACCACTCCATGTATCGAACACTACGCAACGCTCGTATCAGCCTCAATGCGCAGTCAGCCAGGATCAAGGATGAGGGAGAAGTGTATAAGGTGAGGTGTGAGGAGTTGGGTCATAGTGTTAAAGTATTATATTATAAGGTGAAGTGTGAGGAGTTGGGTCATAGTGTTAAAGTATTATGTTATAAGGTGAGTTGTGAGGGGTTGGGTTAAAGGTCCGCCAATGAGTGGCAGTCAATGGGACAGAGTGTAGCACACACTGTGTGTATGAAACACAACTATAGCACACATCACAAGGATGATGAGTGGCCCAGAGACCTCTCCACCCACGTGAGACCCGAGTCAGCTTCGTCTATGGCTGCGTAAGCAGGAAGACCTCAGACAACCAACTCAAACCCCCCACCCCTTGCTCAAAGGGGTGGTAACCTCTGGCATCAATGGCATTTTTAACTAGCAAGGATCGAACGCTGTGACACAGAATTGCAGCCACAACCTCTACCACTGTGCTAGCCAGGGTCATAGTGTTAAAGTACTATATTATAAAGTGAGGTGTAATGGGTTGTGTCATAGTGTTAAAGTATTAAATTAATATAGAATATGTAGTGTCATCTGTTCCTACAAACCATGCCATGAAACAAACTGCCTTAGTACACGAATAGAGGATTTATTTTACAGTACACTTAGGAGGAATCAATTATACTCTAAATGCCAAAAACATAATTAAAAATAAATAATAAGTAAGTGGCACGAATACAATTTACATTAACTGTCCACCAACATCACGTCACAGTCACTATTAGCCAAGGATACTCACTCTCTCACCCGACAACACACCATTTGAGTAAGTAATGCAAATGTAGTTACCCTTTGCCTTTCTAAGTAAATATCATTAAGTTGGATTTTTTTTTTCTCGTGTTTGGCAAGAATAGTGTTTGGTTATAAGAGTCATGTTGTCTCACTGACTTGGATACTCTATATGTGAAATTATACTTTTTCTAACTAACTAATATACCGATATGTCTAAATTTTGTTTATTATATAGGTAGGTGTGTAGTCCTTAAATAAATATTACCTTAATACTGACTACCAGGTTTGGTTGAAGCTATGTAGGAATATGACTACTGATAGTAACTTATCACACAAATAGTTAACAGTATATATTTCACTTGTCAATACTAACTGATAACATGTAGTAAAACCTTACATGCTTCCTCAGTGGTAAGTGATCTACAAATTCATTTAGGGGATAGTGTACTTTTGGTGAATTAGAGTGCCTTGATTCCCCCAAAGTATACCAGGAAACAGGACCAGAATAGTAAAAATAATGGTGTCCTGTTGCTGGGAATAGTTTGGAGGAATCAGTTGCTCCAGATTTACCAACACTGCACTTCCCCCTTAAGTATCATTAATTTCTAACAACCTTTGCATCCCGTTGTCATGTTTCTAGTTGAGATTTAGGTGGGATTATGACTATCCATCTGTTAATCTGTCTATCATTCTTTGTGTCCACCTTCCCTACTGAACCATCTAAGTTACTTTTCTATGTAGTACCTATCTGTCTATATATCTATTAGGCTGTCTGTCCACCTCCCTCTCCGCTGAGCTACCCACCTTTTTATGTATCTATTTATCTATTTGTATGACCACCTCCCTATCGAGCCACCCACCTTTCTATGTACCTATCTGTCCACCTTCCTGTCTGTCCACCTCCCTACTGAGCTACCCACCTTTTTTGTAGTGTACTTATCTGTCTATCTATCTATCTATCTATTAGTCTGTCTATCTACTTCTTTACCAAACCACCCACCTTTCTATGTAGTGCACCTATCCGTCTGTCTATCTATGAGTCTGTCTGTCTAACCTCCCTGTGTCCACCTTCCTCTGTACCAATCCATCTCTCTATGTGTTCTGGTCAGCTTGTGATGGACGTACGGGAGTTCCTGGGGGGCGACATCACAGTGAGGACGGCTGGGGGGACACTGTCGGTACGGGGACGCCTAGAGACCGGACCACCAAACCACAACAACAACAACAACGACGACGGTAACAACAACAACAACGACGCCGACTCTGTTTCCTCGCGTGCCTCCTCCTCCTCCGCCCGTACACTGCACCGCCGCTTTACCCTCCCGCCAGACGCTGACGGGGAAAAGGTGGCGTCTGTCCTCTCACGTGACGCCGTCCTTACCGTCACCATCCCAAAGAGGGTACGGGTTTTTACTGTCTATATTTTTTTTCTGATGGAGTACAGTGAGGGTCAATACAGTAGTCCTGCAACACCTTCCAATGAAATGACCTCATAAAATGGTGCAAAACAATCTAGCTGTTGAGTTTTGATCTCTGTAATATTGGTTCATAAGATTCAGGGCCGTATTCAAGAACATTATATGTAGTATACGATAGTGTGGTACCGGTTCGACGGCTCAATAGCCATCGTATACACCATGAATGTTCTTGAATATGGCCCTCACTCTCATGGCTCACTCTTATTCACTCGATGTAGGACTTTTGACCGTAACTGTACCATCAAAACAGGTGAATTATGTTTAAGATTAGAGTAGCAGTTTTATAAATGTTTTCGCCTCTTTAGACCAAATATTAAACTTTATTGAATGAACAGTGATGACTTAAATTTGTTATAGGCCTACCACCTACAATTTCAGTTCATAAATTCTTGAAGGACCCTGTGATCATGTTTGGGAATGGTAGGCTTCTGTTTCCTACTGACTACCCCACGAAACAAGCTCCTTCCTTATAGGTGGTGTTTCGTGGCAATGTTTGAAGGACTCACTAACCTCCAATTTTCTAACTACAACACAGGGTCCCTTAAATCATCCAACAAAACAACACCAATGTTCTTGTTGATAATATTTGGAGTAGGCTATTCCCTGACATCCTCTGCTGTAGTGCGTGTTTGTTTGTGGTGAACTATTATAGATCTGAGTATAGGACTGTATTATGAAGCCCATCCCATGCCCACAATTGGACCACAGACAAGACAAATAGAGAGTTCTGACAGCATTGGTTGGGTGAGATAGAGTGATGTAGTATAAGACTCTGGTGGTGGTGGTGGGGTGAAGAGGTCAGTGTTTACGTCTATATATCATGTCTAATGTGACTGTTGGGGTTAGGTTACAGCTCTTTCTATATCATTATCACAGTCCGCCGCAGTGTGTAGGCAAAACGTTTACTACTGGGGTGTTTGGGTGGTTTGATGGTGACTGTGTGGCTCTCTGTGTGTTTGGCGGCATTGTACAGTTTCTGACAAATGTTTTCTCTCACAATGTGCAATCAATAAATCTCTCTCTGTATGATGTCGGGAGTGTGATAATAAATTCGTCTTGAAGTTGTAATTGTATGTACAGTCGGCCTAAGGAATTTGTATACACCACTGTGACATGAAGGGTTCCTAACAACAAGAAAATTTAGTACAGCAATTTCCTAACACCAAACGTTTCTGGCAATGTTATTTATCAATTAGCAGAACAATTCCTACTGTATGTGCAGAATAAAGACCGCCTATAACCAATGCTCTGTGTACGAATTCGTGTGGCCGACTGTACAGCTGCAGTGATATGAATAAGTATGGGCGCAGTAGTATTAATTAGTTTTTCCCATAAAGATGCAGTCAATTTGAGGCCTAAAATATAAACAGAATATATACAGTAGACAAAAGGCAAATGTACGTGTGAAATATTTGCCCGTGATTCCATTATCATAAAGTTAATGTGTATCTTCCTTTTCCAGACTGATGTGAGAGTGATTCCAGTTAAGGTGGAGGGGGAGGAGCAGCCTGGAGGAAGTGCAGCAGCAGCAGCAGCAGGAAGCCGTAGTGGCATCAAGCGACACTCAGCCACACAGCCAGACCACAGCGGACCCACACCCAGTAAACGCTCTCAGGACTTCACGCAACAAGGGACAGGGATGGGGGGCATGGAAGCCGACAAGACCAGGCATGGTGAACATTATAGCCGAAGGGAGAGAGACAATGTAGGAAGAAGCAGAGGCAGAGATGAATACAGAAGCAGGGAAAGAGGAGAATCAGAGAGAAGGTTTGGAGAAAGGAGCAGAGATAGGGGAACGGAGAGAAGCACCAGATTTGGCGAGAGAAGCAGAGAAAGGGGAGGAGAACCGGAGAGAACAAGATACACGGAAAGCAGCAGAGACCGGGACCCAAGCAAAGGAAAGGACGAGACTGGACGACCAGGCAGCGACATCTTCCTTGGGGCCAGCGGAAGTCATGAAGTTGGCCCAGAGGTGAGGAGGAGAAGCTACCCCAACAATGACACCAACAGCAGACAATCCGACAACACCAGCAGGAGAAGGAGCAGGGAGATGGTAGAAGAGGAACCTGCTGAGACGTTTGGTCAGAGGTCCCGCCGAAGAACATCTAAATACGAGGAAGCAAAGGAAATCCATATCCCCATCTGTATAGAGAGCGACGGCAGTACGAACAAGATTCAGCCTGTGTCCTCAAGACCTGAAGACATCGAGGATTCACGAACTACAAAGGCACCACAGGAACCATCGAATGCTTCTCAGTATTACCGTGCCAAAATGGATGATGGAAAGTCAAAACCCTTGAACGCATCAGCTCCACCATCAAAAGATTCATTCGTCAACAATGCCCACGAGAAGGAAAACATTAAGCCGGCTAGTGATAAACCCAAATGGACTTATTCGAGAGTGTATGAGGACAATAAAGGAGAAGCCACAGACACACAGAAACCAGTTGAGCAGGGTTGCAAAACAAATGCCTCGAGTGGGAAAATGAGTGACTTGGGTGGTGGAGGTAAACACTCAGAACCAGAGGTTAAACTGACAACTCCAGAAGGGAAGTCCATCACACATGGTCTTGCTGAAACACTCCCTCATTCTAAGCCAACCACTTACTCCACAGGGATGAAACCTTGTGTTGTGTCTGAAGCTGAGGGTCTGACCAATGGTGAGGCAGCAATGCAGGGAACTCCTATCACGGCTGCAAGTGGCAGGAAACCTCAAAAGGCTGGGCTAGAGAAAAACAAACATGATGATCACCAGCCCAGTAATAAATCAAAGCCATTCTATAGTAATCGACCAGACTTTAGTAGAGGCCAGCCAAAACCTGATAAGAGTAAGCCAGAGTCTAACAAAATTCCTGAACACTCTACCAGAAGCCGTCCAGAATTTGAGAGAAGATGGCCAGAATCTGATAAAAAAGAAGTAACATCTGATAGAAGTAAACCAAGACAGGACGGAGCTAAAGACCAAAAGAAAATTCCACTGTCAGAGCAGAATGACAATAAACCCCAAGAGAATAATACCAACACACGTGGACCAGACTTATTACCTGGACAAACTGGACCCCAGAAGACAGACAACACATCACAACAACACAACCATAAGGATTATCTTACTAAACCGTCCACTTCTCCTGAGAGTCGTCCGAGGTCTCCCTTTGGTGGGGTTGAGGTGAAGGTTGAGAAGCGACAGTCAGACATGGAGGGTGACATGTTCAAGGACTGTTGGCAGAACTTCAGTAGCACCCTGCAGGATGTTCTCTCTCGTCTGCAGGAACTGTCTGCTGAACTGAGTCACGCCAAGCCACTGCAGACTGTCACATCAGACTCCAACCAGACCTCACCCAAGCAATCCTCTACACCTCAGGTAAGTTTGATTTTTTAATATTTTCTCATGTTATTCTGAATTAGGACACACACACACACACACACACACACACACACACACACACACACACACACACACACACACACACACACACACACACACACACACACACACACACACACACACACACACACACACACACACACACACACACACACACACTTTAATTAGAGTATTTGACTGTGTTCAGTGTTACACCTTGTAATGTAATTGTTTTTTGTGAGCCCCTTGTTCCCATAAAGTTAGTAGGAAGACAAACATTACTTGAATGAATACCAATCTTAGAACTATCAACAGTGGATGATAAACTAAATAATACATTGTGTATATGTTATGTTAGCACTGTACACTGTCTTTGCGCAAGTATAGACACGTTTGTGTTTACCTATCCACTCGAATACCAATACACATAATTATCACCTAATATTGCCTTTCAACCATCTCTCACATGCACTATAGGTGAATAACAGATGGAGTGAGGGTGGGTAGGATGGATGAATGGAGGGAGGGAATTAATGATGGAGAAGGGAGCGAGAGAGTAAAGGTGAATAGGAGGGAGAGTAGGTGAATGAGATGGGAGGGAGGGAGGGATTGTGGGTTAGATATATGTATGTGTGTAGGGAAGGAGAGTTGTCAGGTCAGTCTAGTGGAGGCAGAGGGAAGAAGGGATGGTGTGATTGACAGAGCGACGAAGGAAGGAAGGAAGAAAGTGAAAAATATAAAAGTGGACTGATAGGTTATGGAAGAGGGGCGTCCAAAGTAGAAGGAGATGAAGGAGGAGAGAGAAGTAGTGGGAGGAGGAGGAGGAGGAGGAGGAGAAGGAAGAACAAGGAGGAGTAGGACGAGATGAAGGAGGAGGAGGAAGAGAAGATGGAAGAAATAGAAGGAGGAAGAGGAAAAGAATAAAAAATAAGGAGTAGGAGTAGTAGTAGTAGTAGTAGGAGGAGGAGGAGGAGGAGGAGGAGGTGGATGAGGAAAAATGATATAAATAGAAGACAGGTGTGACAAGTTTTATCTCCTTCTGACACCCACTAATGACTCCACTATATACGGTTGTCACCTCTTGTTGTCATCATGTCACATTCAACAAAAGAACTGTATCTCTTACTATTATTATGCTATATAAAAAACTATTCGGTGTTTGTTCAGTTTATTATATTAACTTATAAGGGCTAACTCATGAACTGATTAAATTCTTCAGTGTTATTAATATATCCCAGTGACGGACGAGAAAAATTGGTTGGAGTAATCAAAGAAAATTTCTAATTGTAATCAGCAATGCAATGTTTGAGGGAGAACATTTGCTGGTGACTGCACATGCACAATAAGTCAGTCTGTGTGTGTGTGTGTGTGTGTGTGTGTGTGTGTGTGTGTGTGTGTGTGAGGCTGATGATAATTATTGTGATGGTGGTGGTGGTGGTGGTGGTGGTGGTGGTGGTGGCGGCGGCAGAAAGTGGGAGGGAGGGGGTGGAGGAGGAGGAGGAGGAGGGGTGAAGGGGAGGGGAAGTGGGGGTGGAGTGAGTGAAGGGAAGGGGGGAGAGGGGAAGGGGAAGATACATGATTAATGCACGACTGGAAAACCGGAATGTACCGCCCACGTCCTGGATTGATTGGGTTTTGTGGTGGTGGTGGTGGAGGGATTACAAATAGAAAGGAGTGGATTGATTGGGTTTAGTGGTGGTGGTGGTGGTGGTGGTAGTAGTGGTGGAGATTATAGTTAGAAAGGAGTGCATTCATTGGGTTTAGTGGTGGTGGTAGTAGTAGTGGTGGAGATTATAGTTAGAAAGAAGTGCATTAATTGGGTTTAGTGGTGGTGGTGGTGGTGGTGGTGGTGGTTGTAGTTGTGGTGGAGATTATAGTTAGAAAGAATTGCATTATTGGGGTTTAGTGGTAGTGGTGGGAAGAAAGTTTAGGCCTATAGAAAGAAAGGAGTGGATTGACAATTGTAGAAATCCTCGTGAGGTTAAATTTGACCCTTACTGATTTATGCACGAACATTCATGGTGTATACGATGGTGTGGTACTGGTACGACGGCTCTGTTGTTTGTCCATGGAGTCGTCGTACCAGTACCACACCATCGTATACACCATGAATGTTCGTGCATAAATCAGTAAGGGTCAAATTTAACCTCACGAGGATTTCTACAATTGTCAATCCACTCCTTTCTTTCTATAGGCCTAAACTTTCTTCCCACCACTACCACTAAACCCCAATAATGCAATTCTTTCTAACTATAATCTCCACCACAACTACAACCACCACCACCACCACCACCACCACCACTAAACCCAATTAATGCACTTCTTTCTAACTATAATCTCCACCACTACTACTACCACCACCACTAAACCCAATGAATGCACTCCTTTCTAACTATAATCTCCACCACTACTACCACCACCACCACCACCACCACTAAACCCAATCAATCCACTCCTTTCTATTTGTAATCCCTCCACCACCACCTCCACAAAACCCAATCAATCCAGGACGTGGGCGGTACATTCCGGTTTTCTAGTCGTGCATTAATTAACGTACGATATATAGAAAATATTAATAATGATATGCACTGTTAATGAAAGGGAGATGCTCATGTTGGTAAATTGGAAGGCTACTGATTCCTCCTAACTATACCAGAAAACAGATACACTCAATGGTACTAATAGGGAATCTTCTGTTTCGTAGCATAGTTTGGAGGAATCATAGACCTTCCAATTCACCAACAACAACAACTAAAGAATCTCCTCCCCTTAAGTGAGATTCAAGCTTTTGGACCCTCAGCCTGGGAAGTCGTCAAGTATGGACTGATGAGACCACAAGGCAAACAAACAGACAAACACGACTCAAACAGACAAACACGACCCAAGCTGCATGTTGCATATCACTAATAGCAGTTCAACTTGTATTGTACAGTTACGAGTGAGTCATAATAATAATAATAAGTTTCCAGGTGTGCTTGGAGTAGGCTGATGATGGAGTATTAAACGAGATTCATTAAGTATATATTGGACAGGAAAAATGTGTTATAATTGATTCACGAGCCAAAATAAAAATAATACTAATAATAATAATAATAATAATAATAATAATAATGATAATAATAATAATAATAATAATGATAATGATAATAATAATAATAATAATAATAATAATAATAATAAAAAGTGTCCAGGTGCGTTTGGAATAGTCTGATGATGGAGTATTAAATTAGCTCCATCAAGTATTATGAGACAGGATAATATGTGTTGTAATTGGTTCACTGGTTGTCTGGCTGCTGGCTGGTTGGTATGTCAGATGATTCCAAACTTCCAAATTCCAAACTCGTGGACACTTACTTATTATTATGATTTACACTAAGTTATAGATAGAAGGAAAGGGAGAACAGGGCAGGGTGGTTTTAGAGGTAGGCTAGTTTGTTGACCCTTCTGTGAGATTATAGAGTCACACACACACACACACACACACACACACACACACACACACACACACACGTGGCTTCACTAGTTTTTACAAAGGAAGGAAAGGCTGAGTGGTATGAATATAGTTTGTTCACCCCTATACAGTTGTGGGATTATAGAAGACCAGACAATAGAATAAAACTGATACAGACCACATTGTAAGGTCCCTCTCTCAAGACAGGCCTTACCATATTGTATTCAGTAAATCAAGGGGTCGTATATGCAAGAATATGTATGGTGTTGACGATGGTGTGGTGTAGTGCCCGGTACGATGACCCCATATACACAATAATAGAGACAATCCATCGTACCTGTACTACCCACACCCATACGTCAACACCACAGACGTTCTTGCATGCTTACTAACCATCATTTAACTCATTACTTAATGTATAACAGAGTGGCACGTGGAAAAACATCTCTCAACACTGTGATGGAACTCGTAACTATTCATCGTTGTATATACATAATTTATTCGTTTATAATTTCCTTCCAGTTAAATATTATATACATAAAGGAACTAGTGTAAAGATAGACAATTGTGTAACTTTTTTTATAGGTTATCTGTAACACACGACGAGAGTAAATAAATACAAATCTAACCTGATTTCTAAAACTGGACGACAAGGATCAAGTCAACATTTTTTCCTGCTAATAAGATGTTAATGAATTCAATTAGTAAAATTATTAATACTAATACAACAGCCGATTATGTAGGGTACAAAAATAAATAAGTAAATATGTATATAAATAATTTAATAATAATAATAGTAATGATAATAATAATAATAATAATAATAATAATAATAATAATAATAATAATATTTTTGGTACAATAATAATAATAATGATAATAATAATAATAATAATAATAATAATAATAATAATAATAATATTTTTGGTACAATTTGGTACAATGATAATAATAATAATATATTTGGTACACTTTTGGTACAATAGAGTGCCTTGAGTCCTCCAAAGTATGCCAGGAAACAGGACCAGGTTACCAAATATAAATAATGATGGCCTGTTGCTTGGAATAGTTTGGAGGAATCATTTGCTCCAGATATACCAATTAACGCTGTACTTAATGGTGAGATAGGCAGGGGGAGAAAACAGGACATGTGTGTGTGTGTGTGTGTGTGTGTTCTCACCATGGCAACTGTATGTAGAATGTGGGAGGATTACTTCACCAGCTGGACCGCACACACACTCACACACACACACACACACACACACACTGACACTGAAAGACACACACACTGAGAGACACACACACACTTAAAGACCTATACAAACTCTCATACACACACAAGATTTCACACACACACACACACACACACACACACACATACATACGTACATATATATACATACATACATCACACACCAGTACTCATACGCCGTCACGCACGTAGTCTCACACACACAAGCTCTCACACATTAACACACACACAAACACACAGCTGGTGGTAACAGGAGCCACACACACACACACACACACACACGTGGCTTCGTATATTTTGGCTTGTGTTGGTTGGTTTTCCTGATTGGTGTTGTGTTGTATTGTGTTGTGTGTTACGTAGCGTTGTTTGTGTTGTGTGTTATGTAGTGTTTGTGTATGGTGTGTTGTGTTATTGTGTTGA
>JAWQEG010005124.1:0-2500 GCA_033782935.1 Petrolisthes cinctipes
ACTTCCCTACAAATTTTCTTTATGCATTCACTCATCGTCATTTCTTTTTTTCGCGTGAACAACAATCTCATTCTGTCCATCTCACTTTTATGTATCTCTAGAAAAAAAAAAAGTGTCTGGCTATCGGTTGCTTTTCTGGCTCAGTCTCCATTAAAGTCTGACCTTTTTCTGCCTATTTTTGTTATCCGTACTGAGGAAGGTGAGGACTAATGGAAAGAAGCCTGCTTAATGTAAACAACTGTGAGGTAAAAAGTGAGGAAAATCCAAAATCATGTCCAATTTTATTCAGTGTGCCAAGACACATTGCGTTTGAAGAAGCACAGGTCGTAGTAAGGAGGAAAAAATGGATGAAGCATGACTGTTACGGAGTTGACCATTGTGTTTATGAAAAACTGAGATTAATTCTTGCATTAGGGAGTTGGACGGAAAAGAGGTGAGACTGAGTAGCTCGGTGACTGTTGCATGCTTTCCTGAGAGGAGGAAGTATACATTAAAGGGACTTAAGAAGAGCAATGGCCAGTGTAAAAGTGAGAGAAACGCGAGAAAGTAATACATTATTGCGACAAAGTGAGAGAAGTTGCAGTGCATCTGTACGAGGGGAAGAGTTGATGAGATGAAAGGCTTTTAATTACACTTTGGCAAGGTGTGTTGTCAAGGTTAAGCCATGTCACACATGAAAGCCGTACCCTATACAAGGGCTAATCAAACCTCTATACAGAGACAACAACTGTGTGGATGTGAAGTATTAACTTAATCAGCGCAGCACACCTAACTTCTTTGGGGCAGCTTTAGCTTGTGTGGTAATAGGATCTCTCTAAGACAGATTGAGTAAAATAAATTCCAAGTATAGTAGGAGAAGAGAGATTTACTTGTGTGTCATTTGAAAGATTTGAACGAGTTAAAAGGTGAAGGAACAGTGTTTTGGAAGCAACGAAAAAGCAACGTTTTTTCTGACCTATTGGAGATGAAGGAAAAGTTAGAAGTCAGGAGTGCCACTCCATCATCACGTGATGTGGCAAGGAGATGTGGGATTAACTGTTGTCAAACCAGGTGGAGTAGGATAAAGCAGAATGGAATCATCTGCATAGGAGTGGATAGGAGAGGTAGTACAGCAAAGAAGGTAATTGGTGAAAAAAAATGAAAAAGAGTATTTGATAGGACAGAGCCCTGAGGAACACCACTGTTGACAGTATTATGGAAGAAAAGTGACCGTCTACAATAACAGCCAGAGAGGAAGTCAGAGATAGAGGCGCAGAGGAAGGAATGAAATCGAATGGAAGTTGTTTGAAAATCAAAGCTTTGCTTAGCACAACAGAAAATACTTAACGTGATAGTACAGTGATTAAATATCAGGAGCAACTGATTCCTCGAAACTCTTCCAAGCAACAGGCCATGATTATTTTGTTAAACTAGCATTGTTTCCTGATATACTTTGAGTAATCAAGGCGCTCTAATGTACTAAAAGTGTATTACCACCTTAACCAAAGTTCCGAATGAATGATAACCATAAATAAAAAAGGATGGATAGAAGGTGGTCAGTAGAACGCCCCTAGGCTGACGGAAACATATTGGCCATCAGAAAGAAGTTCAAAACAACGAAGGTACTTTTCAACACACACACACAAACACACACTATCCCTCTCTCATTCTCTGCTACCCCCTCAGCCCTCTTTTCATGTCATGGAGCTATTGTCATTTTCGTTTCCCTATCATTTCAATCCTAATCTCCATAATTATCTCGCTTCCCTTCATTCCTCACGTCCCTTCCCCTCTCCGTCTTTCATTCTCCTCCTTGCATTTCCTTCTTCCCCAAAGCTAAGTCTCTCTCTCTCTCTCTCATATATATATATATATATATATATATATATATATATATATATATATATATATATATATATATATATATATATATATATATATATATATATATATATATATATATATATATATATATATATATAAAGAAAAGTAAATTGAAAATGTGGAACCAGTAAGTCTGTTCTCAATACCCTACCATTATCCCCTCTTAAACTATCCGTCCTGCTCCCAAGCCAATTCACATTTCTTTGTCAGTCCTCACCTCTCTCAACACCATACACCCATCTCCTCATTGCCAGTCCACTCTTCTCCTCTCCATTCCGTCACCTTCTCTTCTTTTCTAACTCATCAACTTACCCTCACCTAAACCCCACACAGACAGCCTTTCCTACCTTCCTTCACCAAGCCACCCACCCCTCCTCCTTTCAGTAATTCCTCTCTTACAGAACATTCCTTTCTTCTTCTCCCCTTCTTCACACAATCACTTTTTCCCTTCCTTCACCATTCTCACTCCACTTCTTCCATCATCAATCTCTCTACTGACCCCCCATCCCCCTTTCAGTATCTCCCCACCCAAAGCACCATCCTTCCACTTTCCTTCCTTCCTTCCTTCCTTTTCCTCAGCACGTGGGGCACTTCATCATTGTTCTCGCTATCAGGGCCCCCTCCTCCCATCCACACC
>JAWQEG010005124.1:7500-25000 GCA_033782935.1 Petrolisthes cinctipes
ACGCGCAGCTAAACCATCAATTCTTACAGCTTAATAAAATATCAGAGACATGATATAGACGGCATTTTCAAAATGAGTATCAAGTCACGCTTTTCATAGGATGTAAACAGGGGCTGTTAACTATAAGAGTACTGATGAATAGAAAAAAAAAAAAATCCACAGTTTCCTCCGAATAGTGAGCTTATAAAATAAAAGCAGCCGCTCCAATTGTACTACAAACTTATTAATACAATAAAGCCATATGAAAACATAATAACATTGGTCAGGTCAAGGTCTGTGTCACACCGAAGTGTAACTCAAAATACAAATGTGACAGTTAAAGGTTCTTGCTATTTAGTAGGATTTCCAGCCAATGAAATGAATATCCTACTATCCGTTTCAGCGCCGGACAGACGGTGTTTTTTCGCAAATATCTCCTAAACGAATCGTTGTATCAATATAATATTTCAACACACTATCTTTAACACCCGGGCGTAATTTATGGCTGACATACCATATTCCTATATGTGTTATGCGAGGAGTTTACTCGTGAAAAATAGCACAAAGCCAGCCAGTCATATTGACGCATTCGAAGGAAAGTGTGGCCCCTCCAACACCCTCCCAAACCATTCCTAACCACAACTACATCCCCCCCTTCTCACCCCTCCCTCCTCCTCTTCTCCCCCTAGCTCCTCGCCTCCCTCATCACTTGTGTCCCTCCCTATTTCTTCCATCACTGTATTATATATTAGAATGTTATGTAGATGTATATGTATAGATATGATTATTAACTAAGAGTATGGTGCAGTACAATTCTATAGAGGCAAGACGTATTTCACTTTGACAATTACTGTACAACAGCATGTTTACATACATGTAGTATGTAGAAGGTCCATGTTTGCAGTCCTTATGGTCAACCATGCAAGTGAACACGATGTACTGGCATTACCTGTGGTCTGGACCTTCTAGGCAAAGTTATTAGATACTGTGTACCTATTCATTATAAAATGTCAACTTGGTCCAGTTAATATAATGTTATTTTGTTGACTTGTCCCTTTTATATTTATATTATTACCAAATTACACATATATATATATATATAATAGTGTAGGATTTAATGATGCAAACATGATAAAACAAAATTTATTCACAATCACTGTCAAGGAAAACGTCATCGTCTTCATCATCACTGGCTTTCACGTTTGTACAATGTGGCAAGACGAAGAACAAACGCTGTCCTGCATCCACGGGGGCAAATGGACAACATTGTTGCTAATAGGTGCGCCTCGGCAGTCAATGATTTCTACCCTGTCACTACTTGAGTCATAGCCTCGGACTGGGGGGTACCTCATACCTCAGAGAGAGGGGGAGGGGATACGGGAGACTGTGAATATTCAATTAAGGCATAAATTGGTTATTTAAAAAGGTAAAGAACACATGAAGCAACAATGAACGATTATATTTGGTTGCCCAAAACCAAAATTAATCATTTTTCTGGTCGCCTTAGACACGTGGGTTATTATCCGGCTATACGGCCATTAACAACGGGATTAGCTATTGCTTTAATGGTCATTTGACCCACTCTGGGTTTCATGTCCACACACAACGGTAACTGTATTAAACAATATTACTAATGAACGATACGTATATACATACTGTCATAAAAAAAATAAAAAATGGAAGAGGGATGGTGTAAATAGGGGGGTGAAGAGTGAAACGGGGAGGGGGATAATGAGATATTGGGGTAGGGAAGGAAGGAATGGTGGGGGGATTTCGGGGTGTTGGTGGAGGGGTTACACGAGTACCCCACACTCGTCCGATTCTCTATAACGCCTTAGATATGATGACTGGATTAGGCTTAATATCACTCAGTAAACTCCTAACATAACACATATAGTAATATGATATGTCAGCCATAAATTACGCCCGGGTGTTAAAGACAGTGTGCTGAAATATTATATTGATACAACGATTCGTTTAAGAGATATTTACGAAAAACACCGTCTGTCCGGCGCTGAAACGTATAGTAATTGACTGAGCTTCAATGTCGGTTGTTGTTTGTTATATGAGTTTAACGCCTATCGACTGCGTAATGGTAATTAAGGTGATACATTTTAGAGTAACAGAATGTGTGCATGTGGAGAAGTGTATGTGTGTGTTGTGTGGTGTATGTGGAGAAGTGTGTATGTGTGTGTGCTGTGTGGTGTCTGTGTCTGTGAGTGTTCTCTTTCCCCTTCAATGTTGGCCTGTGTTTTCTCATATAAGTTCGGTTCCAAGGCAATCCCATTCCACTCGTCTACCGTCCCTCCTTTCCTTCCTTTCTAGAGAACACTATCATTAACTTTATCCCATTCAATATGTTACCATTTCAAAGAAACTTTGTCATATTATTTCAACTTGTTAGTGTTTCAAATGCGTGAGGAAGAAGAATATTTTTGACAGCGCCTGCAGTACTGCAGCCGGGAGGAGACTTCAACTGTTCGCCTCGACCCTCCCTCCCTCTGTCCTCATGCTCGCCCCGAGGCCTCCTCGTTTCCTTACACTGATTGGAAGTGTGTGTGTGTGTGTGTATTCCTACGACAACACACAACCTTCCTCCCTCGCTTTACTGATATTGTTTTGTCCCTGTTAGAGTTCGTTACCCCCAGAGTTTCCATCCTCTCCTACACAAAAAAATAATAACAACAACAACATACACACACACACAGTTCTTCCTCTGCTTTCATTATTTTATGTTATACATTTACCCTGTCGTCATATTTTACTTCAACACCTGTATCTTCTATTTAGAACAACACCAAACCCTCCAAGGCGGCTTTCACTGCTTACTAGTTGTCTGCTACATTCCTATAACAAAGCACTAATTCAGAGAAGCGTCAAGAGATCATTGTACCCGGTATTATAGTCAGTTTTGCTCGCATCAAGATATTCGTTTGGTTTGTTTGATTCGTATGTGTTTGATTACTATAGTGAGCTATATTAATTAATCATCAATTTGGCGCAAATGGATAGGTTTTCATCTGTCATATGACTTTAAATACACGTTTCGTGTACTACCGTATTCATTCCAGTTTCTAAGGCAGATAAGTAAGTACAGTCTCCTCCACTGCCACTTTCATCACTCCAGCGTTGTCAATGTGTGTACCCCATAACATAAGGTGTGAACCGCCAGTTTCGACTCTTATCTGAAACACATGCCAGTACTAGTGGGGTGAGGGTACTGGAGGGGTGTAGGTTTGGGAATGGTGTTGTGTTTTACGGAGGCAAGTTAGTCTGGGACTGTAAGCAATAATGCTGTACTAAATTATACGTCAACTATATAAATATGTTACATAACAAACATGACATTGTTTGACCACAACAATGTAATGGTTAGGAAAATCCTTTGTTATTGTTTATTATCAGTATACTATGCATTCAAACGGTAAAAGAACTGCTGGGTTGGTAAGGCAGCAGCTAGTCTCAGCCCGATGTCTCTAAGAATATTTATTTTAAGCCAGCGATCAGCAGTGTATCGTGGCTCTATTTAATATTTCATGTTCTGCATCATAACGCTAATGATAATTACTGCACAAATGCAAATTATATTGAATGTGGAGTCTGAAAACGTCACCATGTTCCTAGAACATACCACATCAAAATCAGGCCTCATAAATTTCCATAGGTTGTTCCCTCCAAGTTTATCATCGTGACGATGGCTGTATTTTCTGTCAATTATAACAAATTCCATCATTTTACGAGCACTGCGAACATTGGTAGTATTGTCATGACTGTTGATATTTTACGACGAATTTTGACTGCTCCGACTGAGGTAATATATTATCATTACATACTGAACTTCAGTTATGACATTACTAAGCGGTTATCGACGGATTGAGCGCGGATACCAAAAAATCAACACATTCAAAGTTAAAGTCGCGAATGCTTTGGAGGTCATCTCTCTCTCTCTCTCTCTCTCCACACACATTAATTGGCCTGGACAGTTGTGACACTCTCTAAGCTAGGTTTACTTACTGACTTTGATTTTTACTAGCATTATAGTGTCATGACCTAAACTCAATTGATTTAATCAAATAACTCGTTTTGTATAAATAAGGTATTATCAATCACATAATATAAGGTGCAAGGTTATCTGTATCAACATGAAATATCAGAATATTAGCTTATGTATACCGTAAATCAACCAACACCTTGAAGCTCAACTGTATTCATCAACTCCGGCACATATGAAGCATTGACATATGAAACATTGACAACGCTGGAGTGATGAACGCGGCAGTGGAGGAGACTGTACCTTGTTGTGTAAATTCTTTGAGCAGTTTGTCTTGGATCACATTAAATTGGCAGAATAAACTAAGAAATTGTATGAGGGTTTCGCTAGACTAATAAACAAAGTGGGTAAAACTGCCAACAAATACCAGAGCCAAGTAGCTGGTTCACACGTCCTAGCAATAAGAACCGTGAACACTTTTTCATTAAACTCAAGATAAAGCCTCGGACAAACAATGGTTAGGCGGGGCAAAAAGAGGTCCAGTAGATTCGATTGAAAAGCAAGCTAGAAGACGGCGATATAAAATAAGAAAAATAAACAATTCACGATTCTACGAATTATGGTAAAAACAGGTAATGATTTTATGAAAGACTTCTGAGGTCTCCCAAGGCGAGGCCACATTGAAAGGTAGAATAATAATAATATTTGTAAGGTTAATGGTGTGTTCTTTCTGGGGGAGTTAGGACTAAGGTAAAAGCCATTATATGAACTCCATTCCACTGGGTTTTTGTGTGGAAGGAAGGAGAGGAAGTAGGTTTGAAAAGGCCCTTGTTATTGTGTTTTCAGTCAGGTTATAATATATTCTTTATGTCGGTTTAGGCTACCTGGATAATGAAACAGGGTGGGCACAAAATATTTCCCCGAGCTTCAAACATACAGTATAATTATTAAGCAAAATCTAAGGTGTTACCGAACAGGTACGGTACAAACACATGTGGTTTTGCAAATTATACCTTAACACAGACAGACTTACCCACTTTATTCATTAACTTCAACATGGATTCCAATTGGTGCCCAGAGAACGTCTAAACGATACTCAATTACACGCCTACACTGAAGGACTTTATGCGCACCACCTGTATAAATCAGTCATGCCATATGTTGGAAAACGACGGAGCAGAATAATATCAATCGGATTGTTGAGCTGCTGACGGGACGGTGAGAGGAGGAGGAGGAGGAGGAGGAGGAGGAGGAGGAGGAGGAGGAGGAGGAGGAGGAGGAGGAGGAGGCCTAACTCGTACACAAAGGGGGAAAGAATTATAATTTCCAATTTCTTTTGCCATATACATGTGGATATCTACCATAGCCTACTTATATCAGTTTTCACGAAGTGGTTATTCTCCCCCATTACCAGATGATCCCTGATATGCCAATAGATGAAACATTCAACATCCATCTGGCTACCAACCATACTGTACTGTTGGACACACCATGGTGCCCTTCTGTAACACAGCCCTCAGTTAGAGAAGCCGGTCAGGACCCAACTTTTCCGGATGAAATTAAACTATTAATCATGTTCATTGATGTTGGGAGGAGTTAGGCTCTGCTGATTAGCTAATCCAATAATCCCGAGCTATAATATTACCCTGATAATTCACTAGATGAGGTAAGGGACGTAGGGGTCGCAGAAGGTCTCCACTTTTACCTGCAGTCGCTTACTAAAATATTTTAGAGGTATATATAAAGTACATTTAATTTTTTACGATAAACTGATACTATTTGTTGATAGTATGTCGTGAATTTTTAGTTCTTTAATTAAGGAGTCATGTATTGTTCATATAGTATGTAATAAATGACCATATTATCAAAACATTACCGACATCACCCCAGACAACCACCGTCATCAGTGACATACGTATGCACTTCGTTCTTTACGTGCATTGTCGTTTCTATAATATAATATATCTACTGCACCATACATTAGTAGTTGAGTTTATTCTTACCGAACCGTACCTCAAGCGATAGGAGAGGAGAGACTCTACTCAGTATAGACAATTTGTTTAAATTTATATCATGCAGTATATACGAGATTTGTTTCCACTCTTGGCTACGGGTTGAAACTTCCTAAGACACTGTTACAAGTGGCAAGAATAAATAAGAAAAACATATCTCCTTAACGGTGTCAAACATTTAGATCTGACAGCATTCAAATAAATATATACATAACGTGTTCATTTGTGAGCATTCTTAGCTAAATGTATCAATTCTTGCATTGGGACTGAGTACGTGTTGCGAAATTATTCTAAATATTGGAATTTTGTTGAAACTGGAATCAATTACCTTATGATTGCAAACTTAAGATAGAATTCAACGTAGTATCTAAATTGAATACAATTGGGGTCTCTCTCTCTCTCTCTCTCTCTCTCTCTCTCTCTCTCTCTCTCTCTCTCAACTTAGTTATCAATCAATCCCTCATCCCACTTCCTCCCTACCAACCTCTCTACCTCCCTATCTATCTACATATCCACCTAACTACCTACATCCCTCTCTTTAACACACACACAAAACAGTGGACGAGTTTACAATTAATACACACACACACAACAGACGGACGGCTGGTGTATAATAATTTGACTACACACACACACAACAGAGGGAGAGTGTAAAATTAACACACACACACACAAAGCAGTCGGCTGGTGTACAATAATCACACTACACACACACACACACAACAGACGGACAGCGAGTGTAAAATAATCCGGCTCAGTAATTAGGTAGCGTAGTTAGGGCGGTTCATTTCAGCCCGTCAGCCCACCCCCCGCCATAAATTAAACTCGCCCTTATCACTCGCCATTTTGCCCGCCGCTGTGTCGACATGCCGGCGGTAATTTTCCCTCGTAATGTGGAACTAAACATCTCCTATTACTGACGAGGTGGTGCCTAACAACCCTTATAATAAACACCAGCTTAATTAACTATCTATTTAAAAGACTACAGTAAGTGGAATATAGATTAAAAAAAAGGAATGTTACCACTTTCTCTCGTAATGTTGAACTAAACAACTTCAACAACAACAACTAATATTACTAACGAAGTAGTGCCTAACTACTCTAATAACAAAGATCAACAAATCACCTATCAATAATAAAAAAAAATAGTTGAATATACTGTAGATAAAAAAAAAAAAAAGGAATATTACCACTTTCTCTCGTAATGTTGAACTAAACAGCACCTATTACTAACGAGGTGGTGCCTAACAACCCTTATAATAAAGACCAGCTAAATAACCATCTATTAAAGACTAAATAAACTATAGACTAGCTAGCAAACTAATATAAAAACAATAGCATCGTTATCCGTTTCTTTCGTAATGTCAATGTAAACAGCTCCTATTTCTGGATAAGTGGTGCCTAACTATTGTAATAAAACGACTAACTAACTGATAAAGAAGCTAACTAACTAACAAATACATACAGCCACGTGTTTCTCTCGTAATGTGGTAATAACCAGCTTCTGAGAATATAGCAGTGAGGACCAAAAACAACTCTTACGAACTTACTAATATAAACACTAACCCAACCCATTAACGATCAGGCCTATATATTTTCTCACGCTGTGTCGTTGCTATGATGGGAATTACATGCATGGTGTAAGAATCTACTAGCTGATGAATAAATAACGATAATCAATTCACAAACGAGTGTTTAATGACAACGTTTCACTGACAACAACTAAGAGAGCATGACTACCATCAAAAATCGTCCAGGAAACAACTATTTAAAGGGATAGTCTACTTTTGGTTCATTGGAGTGTCTTGATTCCTCCAAAATTAACAAAAATAATGGTGGCCTGTTGTTTGGAATAGTTTGAAGGAATCAGTTACTCCAGATTTACCAACACTGGACTTCCCCCTTTAAGTCTTATAAATTATCAATGGATGCTAATTAGTTAATCAGATACTAAGAAATGAACTCACCTTAACGATTTAAAAAAATTTACATATCACTTTACATATAGAAAGCAAACTAACTTCAACGGTTTAAATCCGTAACAAGCAACAATACAACTACATCAAAACGCGAGGGAATAAAGAACGCATGTTTAAGGAAGTTTTCGTTGTGTCTCGAGGAATTAAGAGGACTCCTGACACATCCAATTTATTTAACAAAACAGAAATACCCTATAAATATCACTCGAGCACTTCTGATTCCTGCCATAGTTTGGAGGAATCAACAAACAGCCCTCCAGTTAACTCAAACTATATGATGACAGAGAGCTATGAAGTACACAACAACACCTATAGCACCCATGACTAATGATGAGCAAACAAACAGATGACAACTTAGGTACTAGGAAACAATTTAGGTACACTCGTGATACATAATTTCTGACCATGGAGGAGAAAGCTTCGAATCGCCTCACTCATTTCCCGACCCAGTACACCTATAGAGGCAGAGTTCGCATGCTGGGTATGTGTGTGTGGTGCCTACCGTTCGTCTCTGGTCAGAAATTAGGTATCACGAGTGTACTAGGAAGCAACTCAGGAGCTTACTTAGGATCACCAAACATGTCTAACGTTAACACTCTAAATGAGATCATGCATTTTATTTTTGTCAATTGGAGGGTTACTGAATTTTCCAAAACATGCCATGAAACAGAAAATTGTCTCACTAACGAGTCGAGAATGTGTTTTGTAGCAGAATAAAAGGAACCATTTCAATTACCTGAGACACGAAACATCTCCCTTAATATGTACAGTCACGAGCACTAATAAGTATACAGGTGTGTTTCGAATACCTAGAGACAGTAAATAAATGCACAATAAGATCTCCATTGGAATTACTTCGTTGGTGAATTTGGCCTGTTCAAAGCTTCAACCAGAGCTGTATACTTATTAGTGCTCGTGACTGTACAGACTACAATAAACTAATCTCACCTCTAAAAACATACGATTTCCTCATGACTCACTAACGATTTATATGAACCTCAATTATAACTAACAAATTTCTATCTCATTATCTACCGTACCACACACATGCACGCACGCACGCAAAAAAAAAAGCACACAAACAAACAAACCAACAACAAGGTGATGGTCACAGTTTCACACTCTGGTTATCAAGAGCGCATCAATGTTAAAATGTTGTCTGTCTGGCCTTGGTAAAAAAAAAAATGAGAAATGCGTGCACTCAGTTTTATTTTATTTTTTATTATTTTTTTTTTCACCCCCTCTCGGTTCATAATTAAAACCAGGCGGGGAAATTCATTTGGAAACTAAACTAACTTGACAAGATGGCTGCCACTGCGTGTTAAAATAAGTCCCTTCTTTATTTTATCATATTTTACTTTAAATGAGTAAAAATGGCTTAGGTCATAATAATGCACCCCTTGCCCGCACTATATAATAATAATAATAATACGTAAAATTGTGATCAGGAGCAGGTTATATAAAATATCATCATGATACGATGCTATGCTGATAAATGAAAACAAATTAGTTTAGCGTGAGAAAGAAAAAGATTATTCTCGTATTATTTATCATTTGAACAAAAAACAAATGCAGTCCTCTTTGTAACGGAAAGCATATGACGATAAAAAAGATAGTTATCATATTATGCTGAAAAAATAATTAAGTAATTTTTACTCTGACAATATAATGTGTCCAAATTAAACTTTCGTAATACTTAATCTTTATTATGTATGCTTTATTATGTATCCGTACGTGCTATGAGACTAAACATAAGGTACATTTATCATAGAACAAGAACACAAAATTAAAGATGAAACAAGTAAGGCACACAATTATATCACCCAGGCAGTCCCAATCCACAGATTAAAAAAATGCATCCTGGAGTAATAATTTTGCTAATGCTTCATGTGGCATAATTTCTTTTGCATAATTGTAGGTGCTTATTCAATAATTGCCTTAGACTAGTTCAATATCACCTGTTTACAAAATTTGGAGTGCGACAGATATAATTACCGGTATGTAGAAATGAATTATATCAACTATTTGGCTTCGTAAATATTAGCACGTGTTCTAAGTCATTTTTCCAGCCACAAAGTCATGAGAATACTTTTTTAAGGCACTACGCAACATATTCTTATCAATCAGATTTACTCCATTACATACTGCACAACTGTAGGCAGAAAAATACAAACTACGGATTCTGCAATACGTATCATGGGTCAAGGAGACTTACCATAAAAGTCGAGCAGTATAGGCGTGAGGGCGGAGTACTTGGATCAGCTGACAGTCAAACAAGCCCCTCCAAGGATTCATTCACCTTGCATCATCCATGTGGTATCCACGTGGGTACACAAACTATATTACAACGGTACTATATTATACTCTAATCTATCACTGTCAGTCCTTATATTTATTTCCCATTATCAGTTAAAGTGGTGAGAGAGAACATCAAACAATCACTGCTGCGTTACTAAGAGATGCGTTTCCGAGCGCAGATGGAAGCGCGTCTGGGAAGGGAGGTAGCAACACCCACCCTCACACGTGTGCTCGAGACCTCTGCCCGAGCAATACTGACTGGGGAGGGAGGCGCTTGGATATTTATACCCGGAAGATGATGATGGTGGTCAGGTGGCCTGGGAGGTGGGAAGGTGAGGAGCTGGGGGATGGGTGAGAGTAGAACAGCTAGTTAGTTGGTGGGAGAGAAGAATGATGTAGGGTGGCAGGAAAGGTGATGGACGAGGTCTTGAGGAGTGAGAGGGAGGGAAGCTGAATGAACACAGTGGAGTTTTGAGGGAGAAGATCAGGATGGAGACTTGGGTAATAAGAAGAGAATCTAAATGAAAATTGTGGAGTGAGAGAGACAGGAATTGGATGAGGATTTGAGGAATAGAGAAGATAGTGCTGGATTGGGATTGGAGGAAAAGGAGGGAGATGAGCAGGTTGGGGATAGCAGGATGGGGAAGGGAAGGAGGCAGAAATGGTTAGGAAGTACGACAAATGGTATCCCTTTACATCAATCAAAGCAACACACAAATGACGCAAAATATTTTCGATCGATCGTCATGATATACTGAAATGACAAACTGAACCCCTGATCTTCTGTGACCCCCACGTCTCTTGGGAAGGTGGGAGGTGTAATCAAGGGGAGACGAGGATGCAGTTGATGAATTACACTTGTAAACTGTGTCGATTGAAATAGCCTGGACAGTGAGAGTCATAGATCATGCATGGGCAATAAGAGGATGAGCCGTATTCCAAAACAATTCAGTAAAAGGACATCATGTGAGTACAGAGCCCGAGAAGATGAAGGTGAAGGAACCGCTGCACGTAAACATTGGATGCAAATTAAATTAAACAATGGTATAAGACGTTGGTGATTAGCCCACATGGCGATTAATGAATGTTCAACTCTACATCCCTCGCCACCTAATGACAAAGAAAGACGCAGACAACTAAATTCGATTATATTCAAGTGCAGAGAGGCTGAAGCAGTGTTTTCCCTTTATCACTGGTTGTTGTGTATGTCTGGTATCAAAAAGTTAATAATGTCCCCTACACTGTCGCCAACTCAATGCACAGAAATACCCGACCTTATTCCATGATGCTGTGAATGACGACGGTATAACTGCTCTCTCCAGATAGTGACGTGTGTAAATAAGGTGTCGTCATCTAGTGGGGAAGAAAAAAAGCAACCAACACCATGAAGCTCCACTGTCTCCATCTAGTGCGACACACGTTTAGCAACTAACACCTCGTAGCTTCACTCAGTAATCTCGGGGTCTCGTCATCGCCAATACCATAGCAACCCCCTTAAGAAAATATGAAGTACTCTACCGAAAGGGGACTGACTAATTCAACCCAAACTATATCAAAGAAATTATACATTGAAAGACAAAACTTTGCCTTCATTCACACATTGTAACCCCCCTCCCCACTCATGGTTGCCAGTTGTATACTCATGCAATGTTTAAATCCCGAATGTCTTGACATCCAAATTTAAGGCAAATCAATTAGTGAGAGGGAGCTGTGATAGCCTAGTCCCTTCAATCTATAACTCCATATAATATACTCTTGGGATTCATATTATGCAGAAAATATATAGACAGACAACATTGGGTGGTGGAGTAACGGGGAAGTGTAGGAAAGTAGGGCTATACCTAAACCGAACCAGACAATTCAGTGCTACTACGGCGTACAGTACAGTGATTCGTTTCCTCAGCCAACCACAATATGACTGAATTCTCTGTGTTTCGAACGACATGACACAGTTCGCAGTCTACTCGTATAATTTGTTGTTTAGATGTTCGAAGCACCGGTGATTCAGTTATATTGTGCCTGGCTAAAGGAACGAAATGTTTTACACCATTGTTCACTCGCAATCCAAAATATGTATCCAGGTTTGGTTCGAATAGCCTGATCGAGTATTAAAAGCGAGCTCAAGCATATATGAAATAGGATAAGCGTGTAATTGGTCACACTAGTATGTCAAAATGATTCGAAACTTCAACAAGACCTGGATACAAATTTTGGATTGCGAGTGTATAAATTTTGAGAATATGATATCATCCGTCTTCCCTCATTCCCTACGTTCATTCATCTGGTGGCTGGCTGGTCTTTGAGGTTGTTGGTGTCGTGAATGAGGTATACTGTAGTTGCCTCTTATCACTTTTATTTATTTCCTTATATTTGTGTCATTGTATTGGCCATTGATTTGTGTAACTTGTAATTGTGTCCTTAAATTTGTGGAACTTTAAAATTTTCGGTTCATCAACTCCGTCTTCTATATGTATCTCTTGGTTTCTCTCTATTTTCTACCTTTCTCGTTTTATACATTCGCTTTTTGCTTTCTATTTTCTCATTTTCTAATACTCGCCTATCCCTCCCCCACATATCACTTATCTCTCTCTCTCTCTCTCTCTCTCTCTCTCTCTCTCTCTCTCTCTCTCTCTCTCTCTCTCTCTCTCTCTCTCTACAAAATAGTCAATCTATTTTTTAATGTATCCATCTATCTCTTCTTCAATCTTTCTACCCCCTCTCCATCACTCTGTTCCTCCCTCTCCCTCTTCTCTTTCTCTCTCCATCCTCTCTTTCTCTCCACCAATCGTCTCTTCCCTCCCACCTCTGAAACTGATTACTCGCCCTGATTAACCAATTAGGCTCAACAAATTGTTATCGCTCCTGATAATCTGCTTCGACTTGATAACAAAATAATAACAATAATAATAATAATAATAGTAATGATAATGATGATGATATTCGTAGCTATATTAGGCACTGGGACCATTACTGAAGAAATGTGTGAGTGCATAGTTGTGTGTGTGTGTGTGTGTGTGTTCTAGCGTGTCAGAGGGTGTGCGAGCGATTTGATATGTGTGTGTGTGTGTGTGTGTGTGTGTGTGTGTGTGTTAAGCTAGAGACTTTTGAGTTATGGATGTATGAAAAACCGAGATCATACATAGACTATCTGTATCCTACGTGTGCTGGCGTGTGTGTACTGTACAAAATCACTACCAATCGTCATGCAACACTTCCCAATGAAAGGCCTCGAAAAAATCAGAGAAACTATGTCTGTTGATCACTGTAATATTGATTCATAAGATTTTCTGTAATAACTAACATTTCATTCCGATGATGTAGGAAGTTTGGCCAAGACTGTACCTATCTATGGGAGTGGACATGAGAGTGAGTGTGTGTCTGACTGTGATTGTATATAGTTATGTGTGTGGGATTGTAAATAGTCAAGCGTGAGGGTGGCTATGATTGAGGGTGAGCCTAGATAATTTCACTGTGTAGTTTGCTGGGTGGGAAAATGTAGGTAGGTGGGCGGGTAGGTGGGTGAGAATGTGGGCTTTTGTAAATGGTGGGTGAATGATAAGTGGACGATGGAGAGGATACTGAGTGGCGGTAACTGAGAAATGAATGTTGTGAAAAGAATAAAGGAGAATGATTTGGTAGTGATTGTGTTTGTGTGAGACAGATATAAATCATACAATACACGTAGAAAGATAGATAATACATAATTCGATAAATAGATGAATAGACATTTAGATAGACAAATACATACATAGATAAATATGCACACAATAGACAGATGGATAATTCCGTAGCAAGATTGATAAACAAAGTGGATACTATGCATTTTATAGGTTAATATTCACTGACCTCCTGCGGGGTAGATTTTTGTTTAAGAATTTTATCTTTAGTTCTTACTTTCTACTCGCTTTTCACGCCTATATTCCATATTCAGCTGCCAGTCTCATGTATTATAGATAAGAATAACGTAACCTCCTTGTTTCCGTGCCATTCCGACTCCCATATTCTTCTACCTTGTCATAAAGCTTCTTAGTAAGTCGCCAAAAATTGGTTCAGGTTCTGTTCTGTTCTGTATGGTTAAGTTAGGTTAAGTTAGCTGGAGCGGGAAAATAGGGACAGCCGCAAAGGTTAGGTAAATGAGAGGAAGATACTTTTGTAGAGGTCGAGGGATTCTACACTTCCACACTTCCAATTCCCATTATATTATAACATGAGGGGGGGGGGGTGACTCCTTCCACCTCCTAAACGTGCGATGAGACAGGTTCCAAGGGGGTCTGGTCTGGTCTGGCGAGGGAGGGTAGGATGGGATCTGACGCCAGCCAATGGGAGGAGAGGCAGGGCGGTGCTGGTCGGCCAATCCTGGGGGTCTAGGGCGGTGCCTGATCTGTTAGTGTGTGTGTGTGTGTGTGTGTGTGTGTGTGTAAATCAGAGTGTGCCTCCTTACATCACACACTGTACAATACCTGTCACCTTATTCACGTCCTCAATCCTAATCCAACATAATATTTATCCAAATTTCACTTCATACTTCAATAACAACCCTTTGATTTACAATCTTTCCATGTATAATTCCTCCATCAGTTAAAAGTATCCATATCCCTGAAAATAATTATAAAATGCCACCCTCCTTGAAAATGATAAATCCCCTAACACACAGGATGTTACCATGAATCGCTACCACCTTCCCATTCCACCTTGTACGAAATAAGTCAGTACTATAACTTGTACACGAGGAACACCTGAGTAGCTCTGTAAAACATGAGGCGATTTTACAATACACCAGCTTCCAGGCAGCAAGAGTGGGTTACATTTGTAATTTCATCCTAATCTTGTATTTTGTTATATACTGTATATACAGTACACAAAGTTTTGCCGTTCTCAAGTTGTGGCGAATTTTGTTCTCAATAACTGCCTTTTAATTGGTTATTACTTAATGCACCACACTGTGTGATAGATAAAGAATAAAATACTTTATCTTACCCATGTTACCTTACTCGGGACAGACTTTTGTTTTCCAACCAGCCTCGAACTTTATCGCTAAACCGAGTGACTTTCCTTCCACCAGAGACCTTCCCAGGTGACGTGCCAGACTCCCGGTTCATTTAGCCAGGTGTAAAGTGACGCCTCCCTCGTACACTTCCCCGGGATTAATTCACTTACTCGAGGTGGGTGTAACAGGAGCCGCCACCAGCCTGGAGGAGGGGACTAAGTAGGGAGAGGTTGGCTGGTTGGAACACTGTTTTCCCCGCGCTCAGCCGAGACGTGTTCTCTACTAAATACTTTCTGGTTCCTCCCTTCTCTAATTCTTTTTATTATGATAACAAACAGTAGGTTATATTTCTTTTGGTATCTCTGTTTTCATTCGTTTTACTAACTAACATTATATTGCTTCTGTTATAATTTTCCTTCTCTATTTAGGTCCATTTTACTGACAAAGTATCATTTGCTTTTGTTTTCTCACTTCTCTATTTCACCTTTTTTCCTGACCTTTTTTTTACTACTCTAGTTATAATATTTTTTACTAGGGGTTTATTTTTTTTATATATATATATAATATATACCTCATCCTCGGGACTGTAGGATATCAGTAGCCCGTGACTCCTGCGAGGCCCCGAGATTATTGAGTGTCGCACTAGATGAGACAGTGGGGCTTCATGGTGTTGGTAGCTTCTCATTTGCTCTACTAGATGACGACACTTTATTTATACACGTCACTATCAGTAGATGGCAGCTACATCGTCACTCACAGCATCTTGGAATATGGTTGGGCATCTTCTATAGTATGAGTTGACGATGATGTAGGGGGTATTTTGTTGACTTGTCAGCGTAGCCAGGATACTTGACAGACAGCAAGAACCAACAGATCACCTCAGAAAAAGAAAAAAAACCAGACATTTCTCGTGGACTCGAACTTGGGTCCATGACATTCGCAGTCCGTCGCTATTATTAGTTTGAAACGAGTTATGAAATCTAGGCTGTGTAAATCTATACTTATATTAACATATGGGGGGAATGTGTCCGTCTGTCCACCTTCCCGTCTATGCACGGATAACCGGTTGAACCTAAGGGGCTGAATATTGGTCCATATGGTAACCTGGCAACGGAAAGAGCCAGGAGAGGTGGGGCCGACCTCCATGATCAAAGATGATTTTATGGGATAGTACACTGTTGGTAAGAAAGGGCAAAGAAAGAGCAAAGAAAGAGCAAAGAAAACAGTCATGATAAGAGGAATTAAAAAAAACTATGAGAAGTCAAGAAAAAAATAACTGGTAAAGGGAAGGAGAATGAGGGGTTATAGGACCGTCCCCCCCCCCTTCCCCTCTCAGGAGGTGTTAGGTGGTACAAAAGGAGAGGCCGCAGGAGACATGAAAATGGCAACACCGCATCAGGAGAGTGAGAGAGAAGTGCCGGCAGGGATGTATGTGTTTGTGGGGTGGCGACCGGGAGTAAGAAGTAAGTGTATGTATGTGTGTGTGTGTGTGTGTGTGTGTGTGTGTGTGTGTGTGTGTGATCATGCTTAGTGTGCATTATGTGAGTGTGTGAGTGTGTGTGTGTGTGTGTGTGTGTGTGTGTGTGTGTGTGTGTGTGTGTGTGTGATCATGCTTAGTGTGCATTATGTGTGTGTGTGTGTGTGTGTGTGTGTGTGTGTGTGTGATCATGCTTAGTGTGTGTGTGTGTGTGTGTGTGATCATGCTTAGTGTGCATTATGTGTGTGAGTGGGTGTACGTGTTATATGCCTGATGTGTGTGCATGAGTGTGTTAGTTATGTATTCGTGCGTGTGTTTGTTATGTGTGAGGGGTGTGAGTGTTTTATACGAGTTTGTATGCGCGTGTCTTCACCGCACCAAACACACCATAACAATCTCAGCACAACACTTCTGCCATGCCTCCCTCAGGACACGTTTGGAGAGGCGGCAGAGGAGATGTCTGTCTGTCTGTCTGCTTGAGGTTGAAAGATTTATGCGGCACCTTACCACTACCACCACCAACACCACCACTACCACCACCAACACCACCACCAACCACGTACAACCACCACCACTACCACCACCACCAACACCACCACCACCATTAACCACGTACAACCTCCACCACTACCACCACCAGTCACCTTCTAACTCCACCACCACCAACAACAACCACCCACAACCTCCACCACTACCACCACCAGTCACCTTCTAACTCCACCACCACCAACCAAGTACAACCTCCACCACTACCACCACCAGTCACTTTCTAACTCC